>QGDZ01000025.1:40642-253190 GCA_004367075.1 Fusarium incarnatum | reverse complement strand
AATATGAGCTGCTAAGATCCTCTAGGGCGCTGCTGACTGTTGCAGCGGTCATAAGCTGGGCCAACTGGGCAGCAGGCGAGGCAAGTGCCGAGTGATCGTCTCTTCCATACCGGGGCTCCGGGGTGGGATACGGAGTTGCGGGGGGTTCTGCGGAGACGATGCGGCGGCGGGGGATCTGGGACGGGAGAACCTGGCTTTCTTCTAAAGACGTGGGGATATCGATAACAATAATGCTCTTGTCAGGACTCTCAAAGAGGACTGAAGACCGATGGCTGTCTTTGGCCATGACACAATCTGACTGCCGGATGACAGTTTTTCCACCTTCTTGCTCTTTTTTTTGTCCCGCGGTTGAAAGAATAGAAATTCACGGCGACAATCGGCAAGCCTCGGCGCTCGGTTATTGATCACCGGGACCGTTGGACAGCCCCCGAATCTGCTGAGTTGCAGTGGATTATCAGCGCATGCGTCCACTAAATCGCAATGTCTTAGACCCCTGATGGGCTAACTTTTCGATTACCTCTAGGGGTTCTGGGGAATGTATTTCCGCTGAGCTCGGCTGCGATGCGCTGCGTGACCACTTTCCCTAGGTCATAACTGACCCGAACTTGTGGGGAGGCCGCTATTGTTGGCCACTGAGCAGATGTCGGTTTAATGACGTCCAAGCCGCCCGCTGACAGCCGGGGATTAGAAATTCTGCCGCGAGTGCGCCGCATAGACTGGGCTATCTCCAAAATCCTCCCCATTCTCCGAACATTCATCATTCTCCCCACCAAACCTGTTTTCACCAACTCTAGACCTCACTATATAGACATTTTCTCTTGTCGCGTTGGCTTCGAATACTGATCCTCACTCGACTCTGCCACGGAATGTCGCATCCATAGGCCTCGAATCCCTTCACCAAAGTCAGCCACGTGCTGCAATGTCTTCCGACGCTGCTCACATGGAGCAGGCCTCCTCCATGGCCGAGGTTGCGCGGAACCGCAACATACAGAACCATGGCTCTTCGAATCCCCTCACCAAGTCGCAAAAGGAGCCTTCGGTGTGTCCCACAGACCAGGAAGCAGTAACACCAAAACCGCAAATGAAGAGTCTTGAATACATATGGAAATCTGGTGTTGCGGGTGGTTTAGCCGGCTGCGCTGTAAGTGATTGAGTTTATGCCGAAACCTTGCATAGCGTTCTGACTCTTGAAAATAGGGCAAGACTGTTGTTGCGCCATTAGATCGAGTAAAGATTCTCTTTCAAGCCAGTAATCCTCGATTCGCGAAATATACAGGATCATGGGTTGGTGTTGCCAGCGCCATGAAGGATATCCACCATTATGAAGGTATCACGGGTCTCTACCGTGGACACTCTGCGACACTTTTACGAATCTTCCCATACGCCGGTATAAAATTTCTTGCATACGAACAAATCCGAGCCATTGTTATTCCCGATAGAGCACACGAGACACCGATGAGGAGACTGCTCAGCGGAAGTTTGGCAGGTGTCACATCCGTCTTCTTTACCTATCCCTTAGAAGTTATCCGAGTGCGACTGGCTTTCGAGACTAAGCGCGATGGCCATTCTTCTCTATCTTCAATATGCCGCCAGATATATAACGAGCAACCTATGGAGAAAGCATCAGCAGCCCGATTACCGAACGCATCTGCACCTGTATCCGCCGCCGCAGAGGCAACCGCAGCGACTGTCGAAGCCATCGCTCCCCGAACTGGACTGGTCAACTTTTACCGAGGATTTGCTCCGACTGTCATGGGCATGCTGCCTTATGCCGGCATGTCATTCTTGACTCACGATACTGTTGGTGATATTCTACGACTACCACGCTTCGCAAAGCATACGACACTACCGAAGAAGGAGAACCATCCCGAAGGAAAGCCAGCCGCTCTACGATCATGGGCAGAACTTACTGCTGGTGGTATTGCTGGTCTGATCTCACAAACGGTGTCGTACCCTCTTGAGGTAATTCGTCGACGAATGCAAGTCGGTGGAGCTGTTGGTGACGGTCGTCGATTAAGGATAGGCGAGACGGCCGGTATGATCCTCAGAGAGAGAGGTCCATCTGGGTTCTTTGTTGGCCTAACTATCGGATACGTCAAGGTGTTCCCCATGGCGGCGGTCGCCTTCTTCACGTATGAGCGTATGAAACTTGTCTTTGGCATATAGATGTATTTTAGCACGACGGTACCCATTCGGAGATTAGGCTTGATCGGCGTTGACGGAGTCCTTGCATGGAGCAGCAGCGGAATTATATCTTTTTATGGCATGGCTTTGATGAAGGAGATACGGATATACAGCTAGGTGTACATACAGCAAAAGAGTACAATACATGTATGAAAAGTCGGACTTGGCAAAGAGCTTTCACATGTGAGGAGCGATCTATTCCCATTCAGGTCCTGTATTAAGGGACAGCCTCGTTTTCTCGTGGCAGTGCCTTGGTGGCTTTGCCACGCGATGGGAGACGGTATGGCGGATTCCGAAACATCCATGCACTATTTCATTCGCCCTTGTACTAGAGTGAGAAACAACAGGCATCAGTACTCTCTTGTCCTTACTGCATGCGGAAATTCGACGCAAATGAAGGCATTACCCATTGTGCTGGGAATGCGGCAGGTCGAGACGTAGGGGTGATCCGCGCAAACTGGTCCGGGGCCGTTTATGAGACTAACATTTCCTCGGAAGAGGGTTCCTGTTGCAGGGTGGGGTTACAGTACCAATCGACTGCACGTGCCGGTCTTCATAGAGTTTTCTACAACCATGGCAATGTTCGTGGGATGGATGGGGGTGAAAATACGGGCGTGGCGGCTGATTGCCTCGATTTTAGCTGGATGCGGATTAGGGATCTCGACCTTCGAAGATACAAGGTTAGTAGATGGCAAGTATACGGTACTTCGAGTGAACTCAGCATGGGGGTCTTAGCTAACTTGTCCGACGATATCAGCTAACTAATTGTTGTGATCAACGGATGAGAACCTCCTAACTCAGACTTAATAGACGGGGGTTGATTACGAGGATAGACTAGTTGACGATAATTCATTTAAGTTTCATAACAATCTGCGAACACAATTATTGAGCTGTAGCATAAGAAGGAATCGTGGAATCAGTGCAATAGTGCTTGATCGGCGTCGTATGCTGCATGACGTTATTCACATGCAAGACATCAAGGAGAATTGGAGATGCAGGGCCTGCGCGCATGGCAACGTGATGGTGTTGTGGTAGGCCGGCAGTTGAAACAGAGTTGAACCTAAGATGGCCAAGAGAGGCGAAGCAAAACACCAATACTACTTGATCTAGAATCTTTAGGTATACTAAAATATGCTCAGGCCTCGTATAACTGGATCTAATATGCCCAATGGCGATTTGAAGATGATTTGGAAAGTGTCTTGGCCTGCATATATTGGTCGTGAACTTACCCTAAAGTTCTGGTCAAATTCTAGAAGGCAACAGCAAGGTATCGACTTTGAAACATCACACACCACTGAGATGAAATATGAAGATAATCTAAGTAGTATAGATTGGATTAAATTGCTGTTTAATAACATGCATATATTGACAGTTGCCATCAATCTAAGTTGAAGTTGAAGACAAGCATGCAGACCCCTGATTGGTCACATCAGTCTTAGGCCAATGGTAATGCAGAGAAGAGAGAGCTAAGGTAGACGACAGGAGAGCTTGCCAAAAATCGTAGCCTCAGCCTCAGCCTTTCATCCTCACTTCATCCAACCTCCATCGCAAACGAACACGCTCGACGCGCGAACAACCACATTCATTGGATACACAGAATCAATCGGTATCCTGTTACAACAGTCCGTATACAACATTGAGTTTCAATCGATTGCGCCTCCTATTCCAGCGCGACCATCCTCATAATGGCGTCCGCCGCCGATCTCGACGGCCTTGTTCTCCTTCGCCAATCCATCTCCTCAAGCGCGCCTTGCATCCCAAGCGCATCAGCTGATGCCTCCGCGACCGAAGTTCCTCTCTCACAGGCCACACATCTGCGCTTCCCCAACAAGGATGTCGCCGTTCCTATCGATAACCCGACGCGCTTCGTGTCCAACGACAAGCCAGTCGACTTGCGCAGTATTTACTTTGCCTGGCTGAACCGCGAGCTCGCAATTCCTGAATACAATGCCTCGGCTACAACCCTCAACGATGAGCTAGCTGCTGCTGGCAGTTCGGGCAAGGTCCAGAATTTGGGTTTCATCGAACGTTTGGATTTGATCACCTGGCTTGAAGGAGCCAGCGAGGAGAGTGAGTACATCAAGCCGCTCGCCAACGATGGGGGTGCTGCACCTACTGGTGCGACGACAACGGCGAAGACGGGTGCTGTGACTTCGGGCCAGGCGCGATCTGGTCGAGGTACGATCAACCCCAGACTTGTGGGTATCTACAACGGCGAACGAAAGATGGGTGATCGCAACACGGTTCTAAGAGGCATCAAGCCTACGGTATGTCTTGTAGTGAAAATTTCTGAGCCCCATCTGACCTTGCTAGGACTTCTCCCATGTCCGCAAACTTGCTGCGCCGTTCATCCAGAAGAAATCCCAGTCTAGCTCCACCAGTATTCCTACCAACCCATCACTCGCACTGAATCAGAAGGCTCCGTCTAGGCGACCGGATCCTATCATTCTCCTGTCACCTTCGGCATCTTCTTTGATTCGCCTGTCGAACGCGAGGTCCTTCCTTGAGGATGGAAAATTCGTGCCCACTGATGCAGGGGGTAACACAGCCACTATGCTTCATGTTCAACGCACTGTCCCCTCCATTGACCCCAACCGACCTATGCGTTTTATCCTGGTCGAGGGTTCTGAGGCCTTCAAGCCCGAATACTGGAACCGAATTGTTGCAGTCCTGACCACTGGACAGACCTGGCAGTTCAAGAACTACAAGTGGAGCGATCCCAACGAGCTCTTCAAGCACACGCTGGGCGTCTACGTCGGTTGGCGAGGTGAGACTGCTCCGGATAATATTCGCAGTTGGGGTCACCGCGTTCTATCTACTGGTATTGACCGCTGGCGAGGAGAGGGTCATGATGCCTCGCGCTTCCGAGACAAGGAGATTGTGGAACAAATCTGGCGAGCCATCGAGGAGAACATGCGTTACAGGGGCTGGAAGAAGGACAGAGCTCCCTCTTCGATATAAATAGAGAGCCTACGAAATGCATATGAGAAGTGTTATTGAACACGAGGCTCGCATGGCTTGGGTTACATTATCAACAAGAGTTATTATAAAAGGGGAGAGGGAGGGACTTGATTCCCCCTGACATTAATGTGCCTGCAAGGTGCCCAAGATAGGGGGATTAAAAGCGATGGCGTTCGAACGGTTTCTTGCTATGTAGACATATTTATCCAGTCTGTTTGTACGATGGGGCGAGAGTCATAGAGCATATCAGACAGAACATAGGTCAAATTGATCCTTTGCATTTGGACAAGGTACCGGTACAGTAGCACTTGGCACTTGGATATCCTCACTCTGGGGTCAGTTGTCTCACTGATGATAGGCTGGGTAGAACGGCACATCGACTCTCTGGCACCGTCGTCCGTCCGGCCCGTCTCCGCGACGTTGAACTACCCGGGCAAGCATCATCGGACATTACAAATACCAAGAACGACACCGCCTGCTGCGCATGGTTCAGAATTCTCCAAAAACTTGGAGGCCTGGTAACGGGTATACCATCCGACTGGATAGTCATATATTGGATGGACCACTGCCCTGGGACCTGTCACCATATACAGTTCCGTGCCGCTCATAGCTAGTTCACCGACTGGCCAAAGCTCTGCATCAAACAAAGCAAAGTGTCTCGAGATCGACGGCAATAGTTCAGTTGTTGTTGCTGACATACAGTAGTCGCACGGGTAGCATCAACAGACCCACGAGGTAAAAAAGAAAGGGTTGAAGATGCCTTCTTTACGCCCGCAAGGCAACAACACCATGCCTATGACAGAGATAACTATGTGTCAGTGTGCAGCAGGAAGTCGTTTTCCATGGGAATTGATCGGCATTACACCCCCACGACGTCCTCTTAGCTTTATCCAATGTCAAGAAGCCCTTTCAGTTTGGTCAACCTCGGGTTGTTCCCCACACAATTGGATGCTGACGAGTCTGGGGAGCTCGACACGAGGACATGACTCGAACTCCTTTTTCAAGCTCAAGCTATTCCCGGGGTGATAGAATATGATAGGAGAACAAGGACTCGTCATGGATCATTCTGATGTATTAGAATTGGTTGTATCGAAAGTTGGGCTGAGTAGATCCAGTTGTTGTGGTGTTGAACAAAGTTGGATTCGGGCCATGGCATCTCTGACTCTCCCACGCTGGTGGTCAGACACGAAGATCTCGTCATAGTTGGCTAGAGTATGTTTTAGTTCAACAATACAAACAAATAGCTTCGAACTCATTGAGGGTCAGATATTTTTTCTTTTCTTTGAAAGAGGTTCTAGACCAGCGGAACGACTCCGCTTCTCGTGTTTGACTTACTATGTGAAACGAAGCGTCTAACATGCCTCATCAGGAAATGTTCCGTGATAAGGAAGCCGGCGCCTGAGCTATGTCCACTTGGTGCCTACGGCAGCAGGTAGGCTTAGCCAAGTGAAATGACACGACACGATGGATTCCCGCAGTGGGTGCATTTGGTGGAGAGGGTTTGTCTCCTCTGGCAGAGAGGGTTCAGCACGGATTTCAGCCCGGACATTGAGAAATAGGGGTGGGAAAGAAGTTGCAGTTTGTTGCATCCATTGTCAGGGACTATTATCCATTGGAGTTTGGATCGTGGCGGCTTAGTAAAAGTGCAGTCACAGTCAGTCTCTTAGTTAGCGTCTTGGTATGAACATGCATGAGGTTTTACACATGCGAATCTCAAAGACAAGGGCAACAGATTGCAAGCAAGACCTGGGTACAGTAATGGAACCATGATTCCTGCTCCCGTCGACTAGATCGCCCGCTAGCAGCGTTTTCAAAGAGTCTCTAGGGCTAATTTTCGAGTCTCAGCCTGTGAACCACCCCATGTCCCAGTCTAGCCGTGCCATAACAGCCATATAGCTCACCGACTAGTCAGTTACAGTATGAAGAAAGTGTTGTCGGTGGCCTGTCCTTGTACGCTGGAGGTGCAAATGAAATCACAATTGGATCATAATCCATAGTTGGAGCTCGGGGTTCGCCGTGTGAAACTTGAGAGGCTCCAATGCCGACATGAAGGGGGTTCGGTATAATGCCGAAGTTTTGCGGCTTTTGACCAAATGCCGTCGTATAATTACAGTATTCGCTTAAGAAGCTGTGATGTAGGCACTGCCCAGGGACTGGGATGGTTTGGCATTGTAGGGCTGGAAGATGAGCATGAGTCGCGTAGAAAGAGTGTAATTAATGAAATGATGTGACACACGCGACCATGACCATGGATCTGCAAAAGCCGTCTCTACACTACGGCCCTACGCTACGGATACCAAATGATGTACTGTACTGTAGTCAATTGATTGAAGGTCATTGTATACACTGATTGGACTTTTGTTCTTTTGATGGGATGCTTCGCAGAAATATGTGGATATCATGATCCAGGATTGGTTTAGACGGATCTGTCTGTTGGGTGATCGCTTTTGCCTCGTGGTTTTAATTTCTAGCACATGGCATGTCAAGAACACATGGCAAAGTACATTGTACCCTCTCGCGTGGCAAAGGTAAGGTAGGATCCAATGGATGGATGGTTGGATGGATGATGGTTGGCAGACAGCATGACAGTTTACAGGGGATCGAATCAGATTGATGAAACCCTGCAGATTTTTGTTTTTTTGTCTTTTTGAGTTGGGCAACTGTAACAGTAACAGATACGAGCCCCACGAATAACATGTTTCGTGATCATTACTGAAAAAGCTTTGTTGACGATGATTCCGTATACTCCGAGATCTTGACTCAAGAGGTTGCACTTGACCAAACATTGACCGGACTTCGGTGTAACAACATCGGATCACGCAAGACCCAAGACCCAAGTTCACGGAGCACAAACTATTGCCTTTTTAGCGCCCGAGCCTGTTGGTTGTTGATATCCAACATTGACCGGTAACGCCAAACGTCACGCCAAATCGTCCTGACCTAAAACCACGTTTATGCAGGTATACGTCTGCCACATGGCGGCAAGGGCATCCTATAACCAATCAGTCATGGCAAGTATTTGCCGTAGTATCATTGTAGGGCTAGAACCATGATCATGACTATGACCAAGCGTCGTTGTACTGTACATTCGACTTAACCGAGGTAGATAGATCCGCGGTAGTCAACGAGCCAAGAGCCGATTAAAAATTATAGACAGAAAAAAAGAGAATAAGCGTGCTGCTACCGGCGGTGACGGCCTGATTGAGAGGCGGGATCGCCGTAGCTTCGGTACAACCTGACGATAGGTAAGGTGAGCTAGGTTGAGAAGCTCGTCTACTAACTGCCGAAACAAATTTCCGCGCGCCTAGAACATGAACCCATCGCAGTAGAACGTGAAAAAGAGTCAAGAAGATGATCAAAGCTGTATCAATAGTGTTAGCGACTCCACAGCACTGCTCTTTTGCTCTTTTTTCTTTGTCGCAAACGCGTGGCTTTGTGCTTGCAAACCAATCCCACGTGGCGGAACCCCGCCAGCAGCATCAGCATGTAAGAGACACTATCGTCACACCCTCTCTTCTTCTTTCTCATCCTTTCGTTGCTTTGTTATGCTTTTGCTTTTGCCGTGTTTTCCTTTTCCCTCTTTTGACACATCCACAATTTGTAACCCCAAGAAATGAAGACCAGGGATCTGCGATTATCGATACCGCCACTTACTATGGTACCTACGATTTCTTTGCCCAAACTTGAGTACACGATGCAGATCGCTGACAAAGCTGTTATGCTTGCGGTGTGAATGCGGGTAGGTGCTACGTATCTGTACGTCAGGAATTGTCATGGGTATTGATATGGTACTGTAGCCCTGTCAGCTGCGGGTTGCCCAAAATACACAGACGGAGACAGAATAACCGACTTGAATCAGATCATACTGAATGGAACAAAGTGGAGTGGGAACAGACACTCTCAGTAAGCGAGAGCGAGGGTACGGGGCTTTCTCTCGCTCGCTGTATGGCAGCTTTACATGCAGCAAAGCTCAGTGATGGAGCCACGTGGGAATGCCGACATGGTAGAAAAACATGACCAGTCACAACCTATTGTGTGCCGCTACCTTCTTCTCAACATGCTCCATTATCCCACCCAACAACCTTCGTCTCCAGTCTCCAGTCTCCGCACAGCCCAACTCACGGGTGAGCCTGAGCCCAGGGCCACTGTGGCCTAGACTGCAGTACGGATATGTGTTGACGGATTGGTTATCTTTTTTGCGTTGCGGTGTAAGGAAGAAGCCTGTCCCATGGAGACTGCGTAGATTTCAACTTAGACGGCGAATGAAGCTAATCGACAAAAACCGATTATTCCCATTCTGACAGCTTAAGCAACTGTCCTGACTCGTTCATCGGAAATCTTTAGTAATGGTCCAATACCATCGGCGTCTAGGGAACTCCGAGATAGAACAGTGCCGTTTCTGTATCGTCAGAAAGCAGTCACTGCTAACAAGAAGGACGTTCCTAAGCAAGGCTATATTTGTCAGTTGGTGATCTGCAAGATGAGATAAGATGGACTGAAACCCTCACCACCTCATTCTCATCTACTTAGGGCTGCGATTCAAGACTTGGCAGATGGCTGGCCCAGAGCTAATGCAGGTATCCGCAGACTACAGTATCATTAGATACAAAGGTAGCTTGACTCGATATCAGAGTGCCATATCTTTTTGCCTCTTCCTTGATGACTCAGTTGGACCCTGAGTTTGAAATTCGAATACCTGGAACAGGGTCGGTTAATGATAACCGTGACGCTAACCATTTGATAGACATGCTTGTCCATAAGTGACGTCCTGAATCTAGGTCGACATCGAGTGCTGACGAGGAGGCAAAAGTGAAGCCGGAGTAAATTCCCAGAATTCGGTATGTGGGTGGGATAATCAGCAATTAGGTTCTTCCTTCCCCTTCATAGCAATCAATGCCTTCCTTCCTTGATGGTGTTGTCGTGTTCCTTCCATCTCTTTAACTCCGGAGTTGTGTGCTCCTCCCCTGCTAGGCTCTTTCCCCCTTGTTGATCGCCCACCCCTACAGTTACTGACCTGTAGTACTGAAACTCAGGCAGGCTTCAGTTCCTTCACCTCCTCCACCCACGGGTACTGATACCTTGGGCTCTAGATTCAGGCTATTCCATTCTCGACGCTACGTTGCCAGAAGATCAGCTGATTTAACGGCAAACCCACTGAAACGCTCCGCATCTGCGACGACAGTTTACGAAGTGCATTGCTCAACCACGCTGGACGGAATTTTGCGTCGACTTGGGTTACAGTACTTGGCCACTCAAGATCTTCAAGCCCCTGTCCCTGCCACGGAAAGGATTCCAGAAACCTTCTAGAAGGACACGCAAGAACAGCACAAGCTGCAACGGTGTGAAGCGCAATCTCGCTTCGCTACAAGAGACAAAGAAGGCATTGGCGCTTTTTTAAGCTGGGAGTGAGCCGGGCGTGACGTGCGCACAGAGCCGAGATGGTTAATTTGATATCACTGACCAGTGACTGACAGGTACGGCGGCAAGTTGCCCGTTAAACAAGCATACATGCTTGGGGTAATCTGGAGCAACAATTCAAGGCTGAACGTTACGGACACCGTTTACCGTACACCGTTTCTCTGGCTGACACAATTTTGGCTTACACCAATTGACAACTTGGAAACGAGCCAGCCTTGAGGAAGCGTGATTGCAGAACTAGTGAAGTTCGTCAACGCTCTAACAACACCAATCTCCGACATACCAACCATTGAGGCCAGAGCGAGGTCAGAGCGATCTGTGGCGTTGGTGCTAACCAAGATTTGCAAACCGTCTCTGGGCTTTAATCCCCAATTTGTCAAAATATACGGCCACCCTAATTATGATAATCCCGAGACGCAGAATGAGCTTAATCCCGACAGTCAGGAAAGCGCACCAATGCGTAAATTGCAACCTTGACATGGCGGCGGTTTGATCAAAGACTAAATAAGAATGTCACCAAACCAAAATGGTATCAGTCATGGGCGGCCGACTGGACATATTCATGCGCCAAAGACGGACATATCCAGCCGTTTCAAATTTTGTGTTTCAGCATCACCTCTTATCGCTATGCTTAAAGTACCTGTTCCTGCGACTTCCTGGTAGCATGGACAAGCATCATCATCCTACGCCCAAGACCTACCAAATACCCTGCCACTCCCCCCGGACATTCCACGGGAACTGATTTACAGTATGGAGCCTTGTGCGCGCAGTCATCACGTACTCGTCATTCAAAAGTTCACAAGTCCAGGGTTTGGAACATCTGCAATATGCAGACCAAGCTGGAATTACTCTGGTATTTCTTCGGAAGCAGCAGCTCGGAAGCAGAAAAAGGCAGCGCGTGGGGCAGAATAAGGGGCAAGCACGCCCAGCCGCGGCATGGTTGCATGCACAGGAACTTGGGTGCTTTGATCGCATGGCAGCAACGTGATGTGGTGGATGGAGGCACTGAGCATGGCTACAGGGAACTTTACCGGCCGAATGCAGCCTAGCATGGTGGGCAGAATCCCTGAAGCCACGCGCAGTCGAGGGGCTGTTGAGACCTGATTGACTGTGAGAAGTGAGACAGACATGCACACGCCCGCGGCTCAGCAGCCACTCGCTGGTTCAACATGTGAGGAAAGATTATCCAGTTTGCCAGCGGCCCAGATGGAATGAACAATGAAGCACTACGATAGGGACAACACAGCAGGTTTCCCTTGTTACTAATTATTCGCTGACCACATCTGACTAGGATCGGCCTACAGTTGGACGTCTGCCCTGTAACTTTATTGTTGGTGCTGTTGACGTCCTGGTTCATGCCAACATGCAATAGCCCGGACGCTGTTTCTCATCACCCACAACTTGTGAATGTGGTACAGTACAGGTTTGCATCGTTCAAGAAACTGCAAGAGACCTTTCACCCAAATGTGCATTCCTCCCGGGCGGCTGCCAGTATGCTGTGCCGCCCACAATAGTGCTTCCGGATCAACTAAGCTTTAGGGCGCTGGCCCGCGTTAATGCGATGCGATGCCATCACTCGATGCGATTTGCAACGAGGCGTTGACCCAGGCGACACTCACCTCTCATGGTTGCACAGGGTGCGCTCGTGGCGGGCAAGCCACCGGGGGATTCCGTACAGATTGCTACAGCATGGAAAACATGTTCCAGAAAAGATTCTTCAACTATTTTTGAGGCAGGATGAAATATTCGGCACCAGGTTCAATCGTCATACAACGCCCTAAAACCGCCGTTTTACTGTCAATCGGTCGTGCCTCGCTGCCGATGCCGTCCGGGCTGTTGTGTGTGCCAGCCGATCAGATCAGAACAATTATGTACTGTTACGTACCCTGGTATTGCAAAGTGCGGAGGTGCTGCAGACCGCAGACCGCTTGCAGATCAGCAACGATTGATACAGGCATTCCGAGAGAAAAGCTCCAAGGACGTCGAATGGTTTCAGCCTGTGAACCCTCAACAAGTCTGATGCCCTAACGCGTTATGTACAGCAGCGCTCTAGTGCATGTACGCAACCCCAAATGCGACAATAGCGCAGCTGGGAGCGATGAGGGACCTAATATCGACACAAGATATGCAAGTTACTGGAAACGGCTATGTTTTATCAAACTGTACCTATTCCCATGTCTTGCTGGTGGATTTAACAGCATATCATCCAAATTTCGCTATGCCATGTATAAGCCCAAGAGCTTCCTTTGGTGGCATGTTATTAGGATCTGGATGCCAGATCACTGATTAGCACCAGGGCGCCCAATCCTTCGCGATCCGCTATCTCATCTCGGATGCATGCCACTGGTCATGAGGCACTCGTGATTACTTGAATGTAGACCTGTTTCCTTTTGTCTCCATGTTTCACTCGGAGCCGACGGACGACCTCCTTACCAAAGGTACGGTACCCGGAACATCGATGGCGCTGCGCTACTCAACTTGTTCTTTCTTCATTGAACCAAACATGTGTTCTGAAAGCCAGTTGGTTATTAGTCTGACGGCCCAGGAACTGTTGTTTGGTAAGACACTACGCCACGATTGATATGCCGAGCCGTCCAATGCTATGGCGAAGACACATTGGTTGTTCTGAATGGTAAAGCAGACCAGTTTCAATGCTTGTGCTGGGGGCTTCAGCGCATATTCGCGCTGGACTGAATGCACCGCACCGACCTGTCGCCAGCCTGACCGGTCATCTCACAAAGGGACCCTTATTACTTGCTCTTGTAGGTGAGGTATCACCTGTGATGATGAAAAGAAGGATCCCTGGTCTTTGTAAAGAAAACGGGCTGTTACAGCCTCCTTAGTATCAATAGCATGAATGATGATGGTGATATTGATGAAGAATGAGAACTTGTCCAGCCTTAGACTATTCTTGGAACCCACTTGGCAGTTTTAGCGTTTCTTATTTTTGCTTTTTCCTTTTCCTTCACACTTTCCTTTTTCTTCTCTTCTCTCTTGGGTTCCTGGGATATCCTCTTTTAGCTGGAGAATTGAGTGTTTTGACCCTGGTCCTGGCCCTTGCCCTGGCTACTTTATTAGCTTAGCTTGGAGACCATCTCGCCCGCTGTCCTCAGCGCCCAGGTCCGACCGGAGAACGGAGGTCGGGTAAGATCCACTCAAGAAGCAGAAGCCCCCCCTCTTCTATCTGCACGCCTCTTTGGTGAAAAAAGGATGATCAGGGGACCCCTTTCGACACCCCACCCTCCGTGGCCCTACTCTGAGAGAGAGGGACCTAAAGTCTCTAGTCACTGTACCGGTACCTGTACCTGTACCAGGACCACCTCTGTACCTACGACCGACCCTCTCTGCCTCTCGCTCCATCTCTCTCCACGGGCTCACTTTACGCTACCTTACCTTACCTATTCTTGCCTATCCTATCCTATTCTAATCCCACCAGACCTGACCTATCTTTTCTGTGTCCCACTTGACTTGGTTTGCTTTGCTTCCACTCGTTCGCCGCGTCCATCCCAATCCACATCCACATCCATCCTTCTTATTTGAACCTTCCCGCTGCCGTCACCGTAAAACTCCCCTCCTTCTGACCTTTCTCGTTCCCGTTAGATGGCCACTCTGTCGCATCACCAAAGACCCACGGTAAACCAGTCTGCCTCTCCTTCTGATACACTCGACCAGGATACAAACACTCGCGCTATCTCACCTTCTTCAACTATTACTCCACGCTCTTCGCCTCCTCTTCAACCACCACCCGCACCACCTGCAGACGCTACTGCCACCGGATCAGGTTCAGGAACGAACGCACCCGTCTACGTCCCATACCGCCCAGAGCCAGGTCACAGTCACCACCGAACTACTTCCTCGGTCTCGAGATTGAACAACCGTTCTTCATCCAGCCTCTTCGCCTTGGCCGCCTCTGCCTTTGACCGCACGCAAAACGCAATTGCTGCTATTTCAGAGCCATCCATTCGACCTCGACAGTCTAGCGGTGCTCTTTCAAGGCTTTCGTTACTCACCAGCTCTTCACCTTCGTCCGAACCCTCCAGTCCGGACAAGTACCACCGTCTTCGAAGCTCTTCAAACCAGTCTCTCACGTCGGGCGCAACCGTGGACGGAAAACTAGCTTCCCAGGCTCTGCAGGCGAACAACCCGCCCTCGCAGCCTTACACATCCACAGACCCGAACCATCCGCTTCCTTATAAGTCCTCCACAGCCGCCAAGATGCATCAAACATCATCGCGCTTGTTGCGCATGACGGACGATGACCGGCCATTCACAAAGGTACGCCCTTATCCTACTCAAATATGCTTCGTGTGCCTTATTCGTGCCGTTTAACTGCGTGCGCAAAGCTGCAAGGCCTTGGTCTCTGCACCAATTGTATCATGAAAAAACAATACTTCTTTCTCTCCCAATCCTTGCTAATACAGTTGCGCAAACAGGACTTCAAAGATCTCTTCTCAACTCTTGTTGTCAGTTTACTGCCTCTTTCGGCTCACCGTGTCCGATTGACCAAGGTTGAGTACACCTTCCTGTCTGAGGATGCCATCAACAACCTTGGCTCTCTCAAGTTCTCTCAGTCCAACCGTATGCCTGACCCCAAGGACCCCTCTCGCATTGTTACCACCACGACAACCACCACGTTCTCCATGGCTAAGGACATGGCTCGTTCTATCTGTCAACGATTTCTGGAAGCCCGTTTTATTGAATCAGCCGATGGCAAATACCAGCAGGTTTACACGATGAAGGGCTCCGTCTGGCAATTAACCCCCAAGGGTATCACTGTGTTGGATAGATTCTGCTCCAGAAATGGTATCCAGCAAAAGCAAGTGTCCGAATTGGCCAACCTTGCTACCACCCAGCTAGTGCTGCTCGAGCGTGACCCCCAGACGGATAAGCTCCTCCATGATCACGGTACAATTGAAGTTATTTTCCGCCGCTTCGCTGGAGCAGAGGGCCGCAACATCAAGTCCACTGTCAACGCTGCCGACTCAGATTCTTTACACGATTACCGGGATGGACTTACAGGTGTCAAGATGGCTGCCGAGCGTAAGGTCAATGGAAAGACCTACCGCGATACCTTCACTGGCAAGGCTACCACTGACTGGTTGATGGACTGTTCGACTATTGTGGATAAGAGGGAGACCCTTGAGGTTGCTACCCTCTTTGTTGAGTTCGAATTGATGGAGGCTGTTGCTCAGGACCGGGCTTACATGTCGCAAAATCCCGGATGCAATTTCTTCCAGCCTACCAAGTATGCCATCTACCAGCTTTCACAACGAGGAAAGGACATCGTCAGCGGCGCTGCTGCTCGAGGACGAGCTTCAGAGAGTGAAGGTGGTACCGCATCCCAGCGAAACGGTATCACAAGGGATTCCAACACCCAACGCCTGGACAAGATCCTGAACGACCCCGCGCTTCGTCTCCTCTTCCGCGAACAACTTCGGGATACTCACTGCGAGGAGAACTTGTCATTCTATCAGGATGTCGACGAGTTTGTGCGTAGCTGCAAGGCTGCCACGCGCGCTGCGCAAAAGGCCCCCAACACCAATGCTATGGACGGAATCAAGGAGATTATGGCCTCTGCATATGGTATTTACAACGCCTTCCTGGCTCCTGGATCTCCTTGCGAGCTCAACATCGATCACCAATTGCGCAACAACTTGGCCACCCGAATGACCAAGGCTGTTGGTCAGGATGTGGCTATGATTGACACTCTTCAAGAGGTGACGTCGCTGTTTGAAGACGCTCAAAACGCTGTCTTCAAGCTGATGGCTAGTGTAAGTTCAGCTAAAACCAGCCCATCCCAGCCCCCCCTTGCCCGTTCTCGGACACGCCGATCTTTTTCGGTCAAAGGTGAAGAAAAGCAATAACTAACAAAAAACGATAGGATTCTGTTCCCAAGTTCCTTCGCAGCCCCAAGTACGAGCAACAACTGCGGAACTACGAGTTCGACGTCGTCGGCCGAGGCCCTGAGCGAAGCCAAAGCAGGTCCAACCGAAAGTGATCTCCCCTGAAGGAATCCGATCCCACGCTATCTACACTAGAGCAGGTTGACTAGGCTCGAAAGGAAAGCCTAAGTCTAAACAGAAGCAGAACAAAACCATGGCCAGACCCAGAACCAGAAAAAACAGGACCAGGACCAGGACCCTGAACCTTGCTGGCCTTTCCTTTCTCAAGCATTTACATCATCTGCCTCATTTAATAACGAGTCATTTGCATAGAGACGTTTGAAAGATTTGGCTACCCAAGCGTTTGCTGTCATGTCATGAAAACGATACCACCTAGAGCCATATTCCCCTGCATTATCGGTGTTAATTGGTTTTCCGAGCTATTTTTTGTCATGTTCTTTTTTTCATTCTTGCCTCGGCGTCTTTCTTCCTCGGCGACTAAGTTAGTACTGAGTTAAGGAAGGGCTACAGCCACAGCCACTGCCACGGCTACGGCTTTGCCTACCCGACAACGGTCTCCACGCTTCGGCACCCTCCGAACACACACTCGGTCGATCCTTTAGTCTCTTCGCTCATCGATTATGGACCTCGATGGAAAGTCTCTATTACTACAATAGATCGCTCGGATGCACCGACTAGATGAGACCATATGATGTGCAACGGCTTTTGGCTGGGGAACAGTACTTGACTGAGTCGAGTACTCGTCACTGAGTATCGACTCGTTTTGGTACCGACGGAAGAGCCGTACGAATAATTGATGCTTGAGATCTTCGAACATGACTATGACCGGATGGATATAGGATAACACGGCCTGCAAGATGGTTAATCGATTTGTACAGTGCAACGGATTTCAACAAAAACCGGCGGTATTTATCTTCTTGTTGTTAGCTTTATGTTGTTTTTACTACCTTTTTGTGGTATTATTCTCTTCTCTATCTTTCTTTCTTTTTTATTTTACACGTTACGGACGGCATCTCATCATACTGAGACCGAATGTAAATGCATTGCATTGGAAGGAGTCGGGTACATTATGGCGGGCCAGCGCTGAGATACAATTGTACATAGAAAAAAGGGCAGGCAGTCTCGATGATTTTGGTCGAGATGAATAAAGAAAGACAAAGAAACAAACTCTATATGTAAACATGTGTGCACTTGAATCGTGAGCTTGTCTGTTGGTATGGACAAAGGAATCGGACATGTGGAATGTGTAGAGATAGTGGTATTGCCAAGAATGTTACCATGTTTGATGATAATTGCTATAGTATCTTGCTATATCCGTGAGCACGCGATGTGACACGAATCAGAGACTGGATGCATGCCATGTCTTGACCTTTTGATATCATTTATTTGCCTCCTGCAAGAAAGCTGCAGAGATTAGGGGCAAAGATGTCAACTGCAGGAGGGTAATTTAACTAATCATGAATTACAAGACAAATGACCGCTTCTTCTTTTCCTATATTCACCTGCGTAGGTTATGTGTCTTTGGTAAACATAACTGCAGCTATTTTTAATGACATAAAACGTGTCTTGCAAACAAGAAACCACTGTAACAAAAACCACTTCTCGGCATTTCTTGTCCCGAAGACAAGACATGGCATCAAAGAGAGGCTGAATGATGTTATTGTCAAGATAACGAGTTTGAACAACAATGCTGTCTCTTCTGGGTGGGTGATTAATTAGTCAAGGGAGAAGAGAGACATTGACGGGTAAGACAAGGAAGGCTTCCAGATCGACCGATTCTTGGAGCATCGATCGGGGAGTTTTATTATGGGTACTGATGAGAATTTGTTTACGGTACTTTTGAAAGGCTTGTTATGTTATGCTTGTTTATATGTTTATTTGACTTACATGACTAGTCTAGTAAGTAGGGATGCTGCAGGATAGCTGTAGCTGCATGTACGACACTATATCACTTCTGCCAAGCATCCAACTACTATCTGCCGACTCAGAATCCACTTACACACAACAAGCCAAGATTAGATTACTGAGAAACAAAACTGGCAGCGCTGAAAATAGCATCTCTGGTTAATTGGTTCAACGGCATCAAGCCCAATTACACAAAAGTATCTCCCTGCATCTGGTAACCCGGCCACAGCTCCCTAGTTACGGAGCCGCAATTTCTTTCTCTGTCTCCCTTGCGTATTGGAATGGAGGAACATGACGATTCACCGGTTTCCATTCTTTACTGTGGCGGCTAGACTGTCGCAAGCCTCAGGGGCAGACTCAGAGAGGAAAAGCAAAACAAAGACGGGAGTGAGACAAGGGAGGATAAACAGAGGCTCTGGGTGGTGTCTGAGGCTTCACTTTTCAGATATAAGAAGACATATCCGACGGCTTCATCAGGACTTTTTCTCTCAGCATCACTCAGCATCTTTCTCAGTTCTTTGCAACCCACATTCGTTAACAATCTCGCCCAAGTCACTCGCTTGACCACACTCGCTCACTCCAGCAAACTCGCAATTCGCTCTTCCGAACTCACTCACTTTTTCAAGTAAACCCTCAAAACCAAACCAATCTTTCAAGATGTACGCCTTCAACGCCGCCGCTCTTCTCGCCCTCGTTGGTGCTGCCGCTGCCAAGCCCACCATGACCATGTCTCCTTACCCCATGCCCACTGGACACAAGAACGGCACCGTCACTGTCACCACCGTCGTCGACAGCTACACCACCTACTGCCCTGGTCCTACCAGCTTCCACATGGGCGGCAAGGACTACGTCGTCACCAAGCCCACGACTCTGATCATCACTGACTGCCCTTGCACCGTCACTGAGACTCACCCCGCTGGTCCTACTTGGATTCCTGGCCACCCCGACTACAAGCCCGAGCACCCCGGCAAGCCTGGCCACCCCGAGCCTGAGCACCCCGGAAAGCCTGGTCACCCTGAGCCTGAGCACCCCGAGGTCCAGAAGCCCGGCAAGCCTGGTTACCCCGAGCACCCCGAGGGTGAGAAGCCCTCTGGCGAGAAGCCTTCCGGTGAGAAGCCTTCCGGCGAGCACCCCGCTACTCCTGAGCACCCCGCTACCCCCGAGACTCCCGAGGGTGAGAAGCCCGCTGGCGAGAAGCCCTCCGGTGAGCAGCCCAGCAAGGAGACTGAGGTCCCCGAGCACCCCGTCGTCACTGCCGGTGCTGGTGCCGTCCAGATCGGACTCGGTCTTGCCGCTTTCCTCGGTCTCGTTGCCCTGTAAGCTCGCTACGACAAAAGCAACCGGCAAACATCACTCTCAAGGAACGAACATGAGCATCCTGTCAGTTCGTCAACTTTCAAGCCTTTCCTTGAAATTGTATCTTGCCGGATACACACCGCTATGATCACCACGAGCGTTCAACGACATTTTTCACTTCGTTTCTCCGCATCAACGTTTTAATGACAACCTTTTTGACTTCTTTGGGCATTCATGCACTCGCATATAGACCGTTGAAGAGTGGGGGCCTCTTGTTGATTGCACCTCGATGACTGATATCTCAGTCATACGGATGCATGAGAATGAGAGACCACATGTTCAGGGGCTTTCGGAGCCGTTGATCTTCTTTGCGAACCCTGTTCCCACCAAGGGTTTCCCGGGGATTGGTAAATCGCATGGAAGGGGATTTCTTTTGTTTTGGGGACTTTTGGTAGAAATGAGGATTTTGGAAGACATTTGCATTGCTAGGAGATGATTTGTACCGTTGGTGTAATATAGATACGTATAGAACCTAACGAATTATCATTCTGCTTCTTAAACTTGCGTTCGATATTATATTCTGCATATAGTCAACGTGCTCCGCTCAAACCTGATTTGACATACAAATGGTTCAGGACATAAAAGTCCATGCTAGAAATAACGCCCCAGCTCCAAAGCTTCGAAACAAGCACAATCAACAACAGCCTCTTTTAGGCTAGCTCTGCTGGAACCGTCTTTCCGGGACGATCATGGTTCTGAGTGCCATCGTCCAGCTCCGCAAAGGTTTCACGGTCGTCAAATGGTGTGTTGGAGTTGTTGTAAGGATTCTGACTTGGATACTCGGCATAATGACCAAGCCCTGACTGATTCGACCCTACACGTTGTGGCTGCCCAGGGGCCTCAAAGCCGCCGTTCCTTTGCTGATGGATGTCACCCATGCTGGAGGAGGGTGTGCCATTGCTGTAAGCTGGAGGGGAAGATACACCCGCAGCAAAGCCGTGCTGGCCGTTAGATCCCCTGGCTGGTACTCCTGAAGACTCAGATGCTGGAGGGGTTGGCGTTTGAGAGCTGGTCCCGAAGTTTTGCATAGAGTGTCTTGCAGCCTTCATGGAAGTTCTCTGTGACAACTTCTCGACTAGAGTTCCATGGGACTTCTTAATAGTCTTCTTAACAAACGATACCATGAGCATGTTACATCGCATGTCAACATCCTCACGGAGATAAAGACCTGTGGCCGGTGCTCCAAGACCAAGCTCAACAGGCTGCGGACGCTCTCCGGGCATGGTTCCTCCTACAGACCAGCGGCCACGGAGATCAAGCCCCATAGGAGCGTAACTGTGCGTCTGGAGCCCATCCGAAGAGTCAAAGAACGCAGCCGTGTATGTGACTTGACCTGAGGCAAGACCACCGGGGAGGTAATCAATGCGATCCGTCATAGAGTACCATACACATTTCTTCTCATCCTCCGGGGCGTGTGGCGGAGGATCAATTTGGTGGCGTTCTATAATGAGAGGATTCAAGTCGATCATGGCGAGATGATCGTGGAGAAAGTCGACCACTTGCTGGCGAGATAAGTTAGAAGGCAAGGGTGTGATTGTTGTGAAAGTAGACCGAGTCATGTTTTTTGCTTGGTGATGGTTGTGATCGACGTGATACAAGTTTTCGTGCAGCTACCGGGCCGGATAGTAAAGATCGAGAGTGTTAGAGTGTATGGGGAAAGAAGAAAGGAGGAGGAGGGAAAAAACAGGGTCCGTGGAGAGATTTAATTAATGTCAGAGCTTTGACGATCTTGTTCTTTTTGATGCTGTATTTTTTTTTCGGTTTGTTTTGTATGAGTTAAAGACTTGAAGTCGATAAAGATGACGGAGGTTTACTAAACAGGAAGCAATGAGAGTGAATGTGAATGGCAGGTACGACCCTCGACAGGAACTCGGCAACTTTTCAGCCCCAGCTGTGTAAGCCACAAAATTAGAATCAGCTGGCTAAGAGATGAGACCAAGGGAAGGGCAGGTGCCATCCATCAAATCGAAGCTTCCTTTTCCTTGGCTGAAGGAGCTCGGGAGTTGTATCAGATTGCCACTAGCTCATCTCGTCTCCAGCTAATCAAGGCCTCACAATTTCAAGTGACGTAGTATTATCTACGACAAGTGAGTAAGCACAGCAAAAGATGATACAATATATTGATTCGACTCTGAATCCGAATAAATCGATAATATTTATTCAAAAAATCACACTGATTTGACACGTCTCACTAAAAGTTCACGCTTAATCCGTGTGAGATTTTAGTATGCTTCGAGTCGATGGATCTAGCGAAACCTAAACATCTTCACCAAACGCCCATTACATCCTCTAGTATACCCATATTATTACCGTACAGTCGGATACCAGAATATCTCACCGTGATCTTCAAGGGGGCGCTTCTTTCTTCTCAAAACCGTCTTGTTCCCATCGCAAAAGTCTTCGGCAACTCAGGGATACGATCAAAGTAGCGCCGAAGTATTCGTTACTTGCCCTCTACTTTGCTCAGGGGCATCATTAATAGTAAAATTATGCAACACGGATGTGTATCTAACAAGCCAATGGGGCATCGTATCGTTAAACCGCAACCTCCCACGTCAGGGTGTTAGAAGAATTGGTCCCAGAGAGCATAAGAGACGAAATACTTTGGTCAACTTATGCTGGCTTAGGCTAGCAATTAGGATACTTTATTTCTGTAGCCTAAGCCCTAGACGACTTCTTTCAACACCCATCTGCTCCACCACTATTATATCTCCCTACACCATCTTGACAATACAGCACTCAACTTCACTGCTGCTGGGATCTCCTCCAATGCGACATCAACTTTCCACATCTTGCCTTCTAATCCGCCATGGCCAGGGTTACGGGCACCACCTATGCCAGCTGGCACCAATAACCCTAGTGAAATGAGTCGTTCCCATGCAATACCAGCGACGCCACGGCTCCATACTCGGACACCACCGCCTACAGCAAGCATCCCTGAAGTTGCAGAGTTGACTCGCTGCCTGCCCATCAAAGAGCTGTATTCGTCGTATGCCATGGCCAAGTTGACCGTATCAGTGTGTGCTACAATATCCAATCGTGCTGCAGCAATAAGGAGTCCCAAGTCCAGCTCAGACAACGTTGATAGCAAGTGAAGCCTGGAGTCAGGGGGTGTCAAGGATTCGATGTCTGCTTGCACAGCAGGTATTTTGAGTGTTACGTCGTTTGCTGAGAGAGCCGACAGAGGCAAGATCCATTCGGTCAGGAATGCCGAAGCCGACTTGGTTGTGTAATAGTGATACTGGAGCAAGTCCTGGAATGATCTCTCTCTGTATAGTCCCTGCATCGCTTGTTAGAACGCTGTCCGAATCCCACTTTGAGCTGACTTACCTCAATCTTTTCGTTCCAATATTTCTGGAACTCAGCATGCCCTTCGAGGTAGGTGTTAATGCCCTCCTTTTCGGCCTCGTCGCTGTCTACAACCAACCCCTGCCTGCAAACTTGCCAGTAGGCTGGAAGCGACTTTGGCATAGAAAGATAGACGTATCGATGACTAAATCGACTCTTGACTCGCTTTTCCAACATCTCAACAACATCCAGTCTAGTGGTACAGCCAATCACTGCGATGGGTGCCTTTCGCGACTGTGCAATATCAAACAAGTTGTACAATAATGTTTGTCGAGAGTGCGAGGCAAACATGTCGAATTCGTCAATCACAAACACAATCGACTGTGACGTGACACCTTCGTCTGTACCGATAATCTCAGACGGATGTGACAGGAGAGCAAGCAACGACGCCATGGTGTCGGCATAGTTTGTCTATATGGTCAGTAAGGGCAGTTGATAGCAACAGCAGTTCACTCACTCTGTTCACCAAGTCATCTTCTACTTGCATCTCCTTGCCCAACTGGCGCCAAATCTCTTTCAAGGCCAACTTGTCATCAGTGTGAATGAAACCGTTGAGCCGCACCACATGGAAGTCATTCTTGTGCTCTTGAGACACATCAGAGATGACCTTTTCTAGTAGCTGTAAGACATAGTTAGCTTTCCGTTCATAACGAGCGACAATGCATCGCCTTACTGTAGTCTTGCCGCTTCCCCTGGTTCCAATAACCATCATTGAGTTTCCTTCACCAGCAACAACGGTCTGTTCCACAAGCTGGTAAACCTTTTCTTCGGCTTCTAGCTGCCCAGACAACTGCAGACGTCTTCTTCCAGTACATCGATCGAGCAGAACCCGTTGTAATGATCGCACATGCTGGTCTAGATTGGCGATTTCAGGTACATCTACAGCAATCTTAACAACCGGAGGCTGAACACCCGCGGTCTTCTTTGGCGTCTTAAGTATGTCCTCTTGAGTACATGACTTGCAAAGCCAATCGCCTTCTGGGATATCCGGAACACCATAGCATTCCTGATGAACTGCAAAATCACACATGTCGCATAGAATGATTTGGTTGGGGGCCTGAGAGTGAGGTTTTAAGCAGAGTGCGCAGACAATCTCATTTGCTGCAGCATTCTCAGGCTTGCATGGTGTTTTAGAAGTCTTGGGTAAGTCCGCGAAGAAGACCTCCCCGTTTTGATCTTGACCTGCTCCAAATGTAACATTCTTGGGTCGGCCTCGTGGTCTTCCCACTTTCTTCGGCGTTAAAATGCTCTTGGGCGTAGGTTTTGGCACTGACAACGAACCTTCCGGCGCGGAAAGCTCATCAACAGACCCCGATAGCTCATCGGCCGTCGTTTCAATCTTCTTCTTTCGTGGTCTACCCCTAGGGGCTGCGGGTTTCTTTGGCGAAGTGTTCCTGGTTCTAGCGATTCCGACTTCCTTCGGCAATTCAACAGGTGCTGGTGCGGTATCCCATTTCGTGCCTTTCAGTGCCGACATTTTAATAGCAGGTCGGAACGCGGGCGCATCGGTACCAGGTTTTCCAGTGTCCCATTTTGTGCCTTTTATTGCGAACCCTTTAAGTGCAGGTAGGAACTTGGCTGGCGCTGCGGCAGGTTGTGATGCTGGTTTTGATGGCGATTCAACGGGTCGTTGGCCGTTCGGTACTGGTATATCAGTGGCTAACGGTGGTTGAGCGATCTGGCCATTGAGTACTGAAGGGTATGCTGAGTTGATGGCTTTGAGGGCCTTGGGTGTTGAAGGAGATGCGGTGAGGTCGTCGAGTCGGCGTTTCTTGAGGGTCGCAGGAGTAGGGACGGGGTCATCTTGGAATTGGGTTCGTTTCCGAGCGTTCGGAGTAGGAGAGTTATCCATTGTGATTAACTGTGAATGAGTGACTGTGATTGAATGAATGACGGACAATATCGTTAAATCGTTTCCAAATCAAGGTTCAGCATGGCATCGTAACTACCCAAGCTTTGGTTGGTTGCGGTTGCCAATACAAATAAATCATAAATGCACTAGCCAAACTAAAACCAGGGGGAGACGCGTTTGACGCGTCGAGATTAAGACTAAGCGCTTCTCTTGGTGCCATCTCACGTGATCTATAAGACATGCATAAGGTAACGACCCGCTTTTATGGAGTACAGCCCTACGAGATGAGGTGCATGTTGTTGGTTGAGATGAGTTTCCTAAACTGGTTATATCTTTCATAGGCGAAGAATATCATCTGGTATTGGGTCTGATCATTGTTGTATACAGTGACTCGACTTGTTTGTGATCATCGACACTAATGACTCGATTTCAGGTTGTTGAATATAAACTGGACATGAATCCTCATATCCCATCTTGCACCTTGAAGCGGGATATTCTTGCTTCCTAAGTACAAGACATATCATGGCCAACCTAACGATCTGACCAGTAAGGCGGCATCCAGACCAGGGGGCTTTATGACAAGAACAAAGTCAAGGTGAAGATCAGTCACTAAAAGATCGATTCCAATGGTCAAGTATGACTGAAGATCATTAAGGCCAGGCCTCTGCATATATATCCAGGCATGCAACATGTAATCAAAACACGAAGGATCAAGAAATCAACTGATTGCAAAATATGCCCAAATACAGAAAAGATAACGGCAATCCGAAACGAAACAGACCAGACTAAAAACCCTTCATTCAGCCACCCATTTAGACGCTCTACAACCCCCACTTTTGGGGGCCAGGGTGTATAAGACAGCTTCAACCTACCTGATGGAATTGGTAACTGTGAGATTCTCATCAGGTTCAGGAAGTACAAATACTATCGCTGTCAAAACTGTCACTTCTTTTAAGTTTTCAATTGAATTCGGGCTAAAAAAGTGAATCTTTAAAAGAGAGCAAAGAGAGAGTTCACTCAAGGTTTCCAGCCTTGTGGGCCTAACTACCCTCTCGACCATCAACTCGGCGACCTGCCAGGCATTTATGGTGACTCTAGGACTAAAAACAGAGCAGAGGCTGAGCGTCGGCTAACTAATTGACCAATACCAGCCCGTGGTGAGTTATATCTAACGTGCTATATCTTCAGCTACTGGAGCTAGTAACAAGGTTGGGGGCTACGGCCACTCTCACGTAAGATCGCAATACCACTTCAACTACCGCTAACAAGTGGACACTAGGCTCTGTTAGATCATATTAATCGTGAAAAAAGGGTCAGGTCATGGCTCTTAGCCGTCTTCAAGTCCCGTTATCCATGCGTTGGCGGTTATGATAATTGTTTGAGGGTATCATTAGATGCATCACCCCTGTTCGTCTCACCGATCTTGAGACTCTGTGAGACCTCTATAAGTATGGCAGTTCCCATGTGAAATGAAAATAATGAACTTTCGTAGACTAGGTTGTCAGACTTACGTGGGAAGACTATTCAAGGTATGTGCACAAGTTTGTGTTGGGTGCAAAGAAGCATTGTTCTCGTGGGATGCTGCAATGGCTGTGATGCTAATCTTTAATAATTAATCAGTTCATTAGTTTCTGGTAAACAATGTCGCACGAAGAATCGCCCGAGACTACAGCAACAGGCCAAAAACTGGTTCTGTTCAAGAGTCCTCTCATAGGAAGATCCGACTCTGGTAGTAGCGATAATGGTCTTCCCGTCAAGCAGCCTACGGCTCCTGACATGAGCCTGTTTGGTAACCGGTACGACGATGACTGTCCACAATTTCAAAAGGTTTGTAATATACAGTAAGGAAATGGGAGTTGAAGGCGCTGACAGCTTTTTAGCACGAGGATGCCAGCTTACTCGAGCTTTTCTACGATCTCTTCTTCGCCGCCAACTACACTGTCTTCAGCGAAACTCAAGGTGTCAACAGTGCCGACCGCTTCAAAGCCTATGTCGGCTACTTTACGTACGAAGACCAACTTGTTAGAAGACGATAATGGAACTGACATATAGACAGTGTCCTTTGGATCACCTGGCTCACGACTGGGCTATACGATGTTCGATTTGTTACGGACAGCATCTTTGGTAGGTTATCGTTGATAGTCAATACTCTGGTGGACTCCACTAACTATTATAGAACGTGTGGCTCGAGGTATTCATCTTGGAGTCATGGTCGGCTTTGCAGTGGTCGCTCCCAAATTCAAACCCGAAGACCAAGATATGCGAACAATGAGGACATTCTGTAAGTCCTCTTCCTTCCTTCGTCATTCAAGATAAAACCAAATCTTAGACTGACATCCTCAGCCATCATCCTCACGGTATCCCGCCTCGCTCTAGCCATCGAATACGCAAGTATCCTCTGGCATATCCGAAGATTCAAGAAACAAGCTCTCCCAATGCTTCTTCAGATCGGATTGAACTTCGTCCTCGCTATGATCTATCTCGGTACCACGTTCCGCTTTACGAACCACAACAGTAACGTCTATATCACCTGGTATATCCTAGCTGGTGTCGAGGTTGTCCTTACCTTCGTCTTGGCATACATTTTTCCTGTTCTCAGCTTCCAGGGAACACACTTGATGAAGCGTATGGGTCTTTTGACTGTCATTATCGTCGGTGATGGAATTATCACTATCTGTAAGAGTGTCGTCACTATTGTTGAGAACCCTGATTCGTGGAGTAAGTCCTCTTATAGTATGAAGTGCTTAAACACGGATTAATCCTTTATAGACGCTGAAACTGTTGGTGTTGTTCTCGCCTCTGCAACTACCATCTACGTAGTCTTCCTCGTCTACTTCGACTGGATGAAGAACCCCTACCTCCCCAAGTTCCGTCAACAACTCTGGACGATCATCCACTACCCCCTCCATCTCGCTCTCTGCCTCTTCATCCAAGGCTTCACCCAACTCGTCATCTGGACCAAAGTCTTCAATGTGATGAAGACAATTGACCCCATGGCAGGCATTAACGAGGACGATTACGATATCAAAGACGAAAGCGAAGTCACGACAAAGATCGTGCGAGACATCTTCACCAAAGTCGCGCAAAACTTTTTCAATCTCTTCACACCACAGTACCTAGCGACACAGGAAGCAGTCACAGAGTCTCTTGACCAGTTGTCCACTGTCAATGATACTTTCTGGGTACCGTTCTTCGATTACGCTGTGACAGGACAGGGCGAGGACAAACTCAATGCTACAGAGCTCGAGATTACGACGGAAGCTCTTCAAGGACTTGGAAATGCTATGAAGCACGCTCTTCTTGAGAAGTTTAAAATCAGTCTTGTCAAAGAAGTGGAAGATTATAACACAGCTCATAACATTACCGACATGACCGGTACGGAACTCGAGGCCGATCTCGCCAGAAGACTTAATGATCGCTTCCATCTTATTGTAAGTGCTTTTTTCAACAACTGCTTCTCTCTAGACTAACAAATCTTTCAGTTCAACTACACTTATATCGCTGCGGGTGTTTCACTCATCATCATGGTAGGTCTGGCTGCCATGTCACGTACAACCCGCTGGAGCAAATGGGCCATCGTTCGCCATACCATCTTTGTTCTTCTCGGCATTGGAACAAGTCTCGTCGCCGTAGTCAAATACAACGACGAACGAGCCGAGAAATATCAGACAAGTGGGTGGATGATACCGGTCATCACTCTCGTCTGGGTCACGGTCCTCGTCCTGACCCATCTTCGCAACCCGCCGCCTTTGTTCTTCAAGGGTAGCAAGTCTTTCTGGAGCAAGAACAACGACTCGCAGACTTATAGCCATGTTATGCCTTCTGAGCAGCAGACCGCATATAAAGGAGCTCCTACCACTCAAGTCACTTCCTCCGTGTAGTACTGTCAGCAATATAAAACGGAGATGATTTGAGGCATGATGCTGTATTAGAGTAGAAGCACATAATGTCTTCTCACATCTAGTCTAATCTTAGGCTAAGTTATCAAAAATTAGAGAATATTATCTATCATTGCCCCACACTTTATGTGTTTTTAAAGGATGTTCCTAGAGGAGGAAGGAGCTATAGCAGACTTCACGCCAACAGGCACTCATCAACACCAACACCACCACCCCCAATAGAATATCACCACCACAAAGGACTGAAGAAGCAGGGCAAAAATGAATAAGATGGCAAAAGGAAGACGGCCCTAAGGCGCTTTGTAATGCGTAATCTGGGAATCGAACCCAGGGCTCCCCGATGGCAACGGAGAATTTTACCACTAAACCAATTACGCGGTTACTGTTTGTTGAAATCAGTGTGCACAGTTACGGAACAAGTTCTCAAACAGAAGCAAGAAAGGAAACACAACCATACACAATCTTTGTTATACCTAGGATGCCTGATGCCGTTCGTTTCTTCAAGTGTTGACTCACCAGGCGTTACTTGAGACCCATCATGACCTCAGTTTTGATGCTCCTTTTCTGCGGCCGTGATAGACACAAACACCCTTTCCACCACTGACATGCCTCTCGTTCGCCGGACACATTGGACTGCTTGGTAAATGTTCCGGGATCTGGAACTTGAAAGGAAGTGACTCCTCAAAAGGATTCCTGCGAACTGGTTTCTTGGGAATTCTCTCCCACCACTCGCATGTGTCAGGAGCATAGCTCGTACGGCGGACTGTCTGTAGAGAGTGTCTCCTTGAAGAACAGGCTTGGAAATCCATTTCATCTTCGACAGGAGCGACTGTTTCGGTGAAAAACGAACGAGGTTGTCCGCTTGCAGTGTCTTCAGCTAGCGGAGGAGTCTTGATTCGTTTCGCTTCCTAAATAAAGAACAAGACGTATCAGTACCTTCCATCTCCCGGGAACTGGCCTAACTTACCCCTCCTGGATACGGGCTATCGACACAGTTGACATGCACTGTTCAATTGTTAGCGTGTACTATTTTATACTCACATGTATCTGCCAGAAGGACATACAAGAAGCACAACTTGAACCCAGAGATGGGGGAGGAGTCTCACCTTTCAGTATCTCCCTCACTGAACTAGTCACGCTGCTATAAGAGTCTGCTGACTGTTTACGGGACCACGGCGGGCGGCCGAAGAATCTTCGACGGAGCTTGGTTTTCGAAACATCATCCTTGTACCAAGCCCCCGTTTTTGTGACTTGATGCATGCTGGAGTAGTTCTTAGCACTGTTCATACTTGAACATTGGTGTTCGTGCTCAAGTATTGCTGGGGGTGGTGTGTCCTATGAAAGTCAGTCTAGTCCTTCGATCACAATGCCCTCAACTGACCTCTCTGTGGATTCTGAACTTCAACTTTGATCCGATGCTTCTCTTTGCTTTCCCGTAGAGACTCCCGGTGCTACGTGGTGTAGAAGGCGGAGTACTTATTGTTCGCGAAGGTGTAAAGTTGTTCATTGGTGAAATAGAATCTGTACTATCCCTTCGCGAGACCGAGCTAGAATCTAGAATCTGATCCGAGAATTGAGTGACACTAGGGTGCTGCAAAGAGAAAACGTGCGCCGACTCAGAGACAAAGGGACTGGAAGGTGGTCTTGGCGGTGGTGGCTCAAAGCCTTGGAAGTTGGGTGGCGCTGAAAGAGATGTCAAAGGAGAGGCAAGCGATAGGTCTTGGACGTCAGATTCACTTGCGGACTTCGTTGAGCGGTTTCGCCATTTGAAGAAGCCTTTGCTTGAGCAGCTTTTCCGTGGCACGATAAGTTGGCGCTCTGCCCAATAACCTTGTGGGAACCAGACCTACTCGAACCCATCGCGAGGAGGACGTGGAGGGTCGACGCCGAATCCCGAAGACGACTCGACAGACTGTTGGTATGAAGGACGAGGTGTGGTGTTGTTGGAAGGCAAAGGGGCCGAGAACACATGCTCTGGCATCGAAGGTAGGCTAGGCTGGTGCCTCATTGCGTTTTCATATTTCGGTCCGGTTGGAAAAAGCGAGGTAGATGTGTAGGTATATGATGCCTGTGTTCCCAACGGGACATTGAAGTAGCTGTAAGAGTGTTAGTAAGGCCTCCAGGAGCTAACACGGATCATGCATACTTGGGCTCGTTCATGTTAGGACTGCTCACTGATATCACTGGATCTGAACGAGATGAAACAGGCATTGCAAGGTCGAAGGGAGCGCCCCTTGAGGGAAGTTATCCCTCTGTCGAAGAAGCTCGACTCGGGCGATAGACTGGTATGCTCGCGAAGCAAATGTAGGTTGAACGTGTATGTCTTTAGAACTCTGTAGCGGATGATCAGGAGATAGATATGAAGAAAGGTTTATGTTGTATTGTAGGATTGAATTCAAATTGGATTTTTAGGTAGGCGTATTCGATGTAAGGAGAAGTTGACAGAAGTAGAGCTCGACAAGTGGCTGTTGTTTTGGTGGAACACCAAAACCACTCGCGTTGCTCCTTCCCCCACAGCATTATCGATACTTGAGAGCAAGACTCTTGCCACTACAATTTGGGATCAACATTTCAGGCAGTCACTTTAATAGACACAATACATGCGAACGAGCTGTAAAGGAACCTTAAAATTGGTATCGAGATGGACTTCTAGTCTCCAACAGACTCAAATCTAACTCAACTCAACATCTAACCAGCTTGTAACCATTTTTATACGCCATACGCCAAATATATCTTCATTCATTAGAAATGCCATTGATCAATCCCATCAGTCGATGAGCATGGTATCGTCACCATCAAATGCCGGGCCTGTGGGCTCAATTGGCACTCCACGGCCTCGTCCGGCCAACAACTCTCTCCTCACCTCAGGTCCAATAGCTGAGTGACCGTGTGTCAGGAGGAGATCGAGAAGAGCCTCACGCTGGTCCTCTGTCACATCTCCCTTGTAACGCTGGGCGAATGCAAGCAGACTCTGGTGCCAGATGACGGGCAACTTGGCCTTGGCATCTCCCTCAAGACCTGACATAGTATCACCGGCCTGGACTGAGGCAGGGTCGACGCTGCGGAAGCGCAGGAAATGGAAGACAAGGGCGTCAATGACCTGGAAAGGAAGAGCATACTTCTTCTCGAGAAGAGCCTTGATAAAGATGTTGGTGGCACCTCCACCCTCAGTGCCGTGTGACGCCTCCTGAGCAGCGATATCGCACAGACCCTTCAAAGCGGCGGCAGAGTGAAGGACAGGGATAGAGATTCGGACCAAAACGGCGGAGATGATATGGGCCTCTCGGAGTGTGCAAGTTCCACTGCCAACGAGGGGAAACAGGAAACCCTTGAAGAAAGCAGCAGGCTTGTAAAGACCCTTCTTGAGCGAGTTGAACAAGTGAACGTTGAGCTTCTTGGTTTCGTAAATATCCTCACGGACACGGTCGAGGATAACCATTTCCAGGAATCGTTGAACGATGTGAGGCTTGCTTGAAACGAAAATTCTTGTCGCTTGGTAGCAGGCGTTGGGCGACCAGCTCTCGGGTTGGGTAATGGCAAGGATATCTTCCCAGTGAGGAATTGTTGGGAGCACCTTGAAGGGCTTTGGCAGAGGTCCGGACTTGTATCGGGAAAGAATTTGGCCAACCCTGCAATCGTTAGTTTCTGTCGGTTTGCAAAAGTTAATAGACAACCTACTTGGTGTAGACCTCAATAACCTTGGGAGGCAGCTCGTATTGGTCTTCATCGGGAGGTCCCAAGTTGTTTTCTCGTCTCTCCTGCGCCGCCTCGTGCGCGGCGATCTTCTCCAAGATCAGATCCGCGAGGTTGACGCTCTCGCCCTGCTCCTCTCCAGTGGGCTTAAGATCCCAACCGTGCTTCAACAGGTCGTCCTCCTCGTCGGGCATGAACTTTCGGTACATGTCAAGATCATTGGGGTCAACCTCGACCTCTTCGACCTCCTCATCATCCTCTCCCCAGGCCTCGTCGTCATCGTAGACCTTGTTCTCTTCCTCCTCGTCGCCAAATCGCGAGTCGTAACCAAAGTTGTCGATAGTAGGCTTAGCAGCGACAGGCTTGCCAGCGTTATCCTCCTCGGCCAGCTCACGACCTATGCGCAGAATGGTTCGAGAGGCGCGATCGTCGACAAAGTTCTCCTCCTCATTATCGCTACCCTTTGATCGCTTCTTAGAGGGTTTGTTCTTAAGGATGCCACTAGCTGTGATATCATCCTCGAGAGGGTTGTGTCGTCGCGGGTGCCGCGCGGCAGTGGGAGTAGTGGCCTTGGGCATTTTGGGCGTATTCAACTTGGAGATGGCACACAATGTGGGCTTGGAGTCGCAGTTAGGTAGAATTTCAAAAATTTTGCCTTATCGATAAGGACCCCTCTTGCTCTAATTCGCCTAGTGCGTCGCCTCGGCTCACAAAGGTTACTCACCGCTTTCGGGACAAGCCAGGAAATATTATATGATACAGCAATAATAGAGAGACTCAAGATACAGTAAGTAAATATGTTATTCAAGAGATATTTGCCAGTGATTTGTATATATACAAAAGGTTGTCTTCTGGTTTGCATATCTACTACTTGACTGTTCAATATGGATACAGGGTAGGTTAGGGCAGCCTAGCAACTGCATGTAAGACAAGCTATGAATCATATAACACTTTAAGATTTTATGTATATCCAGCTTGGAATCCTCTATGAATTTTAGATCCAAGATAGCCATATATGAGTAACTATCCAGTGGACTTACTGTACGATCTCTTTTCATCCAGCACATGTTTGGTATTGAATTCACCATGTTAAATAGATATTTGCCCAGCATGGAGTTGGATGTGAACAAACATCATATAAAAGAAATTGCTCTAATGGATGAGAAATGGGCATCAAAACTTGTTCTCTTTTACTTGTATCTCATCAACTTTTAAAAATCTATTAGTTGGACTGCATATAGTAAACCCAGACTGTCGCAAAAAAATTATGACTCGCATTTTGCCCCGCCACCATGATGACACAAAAGAGACCCTTGGAAACTTCTTCAGCCTGTGGGTCCCGCTGAAAATTCACAAGTCGGCCACTAGAAATGACGCCCAGCCTACTGAAGCAGCGATGACTTCAGGCCTCGACCCCCACTACTGTCATGCCCCTCCAAAATCATCACCAACTCTAAAAAATCACTCCAACAACATTTATTGAAGACACAGACAAAATGCCGACTGAACTAGAAGAGGTATGCGATTGTTTATGATCAATGCTGGGAGTTGAGCTGACAAAATGTTTATAGCTCGTGGGCTTCATCGCCAACCCTAATGCTCAGATTCGTCTGCTTGCTGCCGAGAACTTGGTTCCCTACTCATTGTCAGACCCAAGTATTTTCAAGACTGAGAAGCTTCAACCGATCAAGCACTTGAGTTTCTTAGTTCGAGACCATCCCGTGAGTAGGACTTAAAGGGACCAGAAAAGACCTCAAATTAATAGAATATTTAGAAAATCGCCGAACATGCCATCACAATGCTTGTCAACCTATCGGGTGATGAAGAGGTTCTCAAAACTCTAGCAACCGATGAGAAGTTTCTAGGAATTGTCTTTGAATTCATAGTGGTATGTCTGATATCTGGGATTTCAGAGTATCAAGCACTGACCCAATATCTAGAACCCAGAGGAGCCAAATGCCAACTTACTAGCTATGCTTGCTGCCAACCTTTCCAAGTGGGATGGTCTGAAGGATTTCCTTAAGAGAAAGCAAGAACCTCCCAAGGAGTTGGGATCAGATGAGATTGTCCTGAACCAACTTCTGGACCTCTTTGTCAAAGGTCAAGACGGCACATACAACAAGAACGCAGACTTTGACTACCTAGCCTACGTTTTTGCCGATCTTTCCAAGCATGACGATATCCGAAAGCATTTCCTTCAGGAGCAGTCATACGACAAGGTCATTCCTCTCACCAAGCTCAAGGTATTCACAGAGCACAAGTCCGATATCCGACGTAAGGGTGTTGCCAGCACTATCAAGAACGTTGCTTTCGAGGTTTCATCGCATCCATCTTTCCTGGCCGAGGATGAGATCGACATTCTTCCCTACATCCTTCTCCCCATCATGGGCAACGAAGAGTATGATGTTGACGAGACTATGGACATGCTGCCCGATCTTCAGCTCCTACCCCCCGATAAGAAGCGTGATTCAGACAACCAGAACGTGCAGACACATGTGGAGACACTTACTATCCTAACAACGACACGAGAGGGACGTGATCTTATGCGACGAGTCAAGGTCTACCCTGTCATTCGAGAGACACATCAGCGTGTCAACGATGAGGGTGTCCAAGAGGCTTGTGAGCGACTGGTCCAGGTTCTGGCACGAGATGAGGAAGGTGAAGGAGAAGACGAGGTCAAGGAGGAGAACGGCGTCAAGGCTATCGAGGACAAGCCTGCTGCTGCTAATGGCCGCGTGGAAGAAGTTGAGGATGAAGATGATCAGCTCGTTGAGGTTTAAACCGATCTTAAAAATGCTGAAGACAAGATGATGTATGGGCGAAGGGTTCTGGAAAAGGGAACTTAAAGAGAATTGGAAAGAAGGCTATGCGGTTGAATTATGAAAGCCGAGACCAAACATGGGTCCGGTTATGTTGGATATTATGAATATAGGCACTCAAAAGTAACGTATATAGAGATGAATGTTTTCAAAACGAGTGTTATCCCGTAGTCGTCCTAGCCCAAGGTATCTTGACCCTAAAATGCCGCGCTTGTAAGTGAATGTCCTGCCGCCCAGTCTTGATATGTACCCAAATGTTCCTATATGTTCCCCAAAACCAGAAACGCCGCTCTGCAAGTAAACCATCCAAGTTCATCTATTTAGCTTGTCCCATATCCTCTTCGCTCTCCTTAAACATACTCTTACGAATCGGGCTTGCTGAGGCCTTGGCCGTAATATAGTCCCTGCCAGGGGCCTCGTTGGCACTGGGAGGAGAAACTGGAACAGGCGACACTGCTGTGTCAAGAGGAGGCGATGAGGGTGTGGGGTCTGCGGGAGGAGAAGGAAGAATATCCGCTGTCATGCCAGGAAACGGCGGCGAAGGCATGTTACCATCGTCGGTCCTGGGACTTACAGGGCTGGTGAAATTTCGTAGTGCAGAAGCGTCACCTTCAGAAATACCAGATACGTCGGATGCCACGCGAGGTGGCTTACCACTGTTTTCTGTCACCCCAGATACATCAGATGTCATACGAGTATGGCCGGGATGACCAGCGGTAGGAGAGTCAGGCTGTGACATCTGTGGTCCAGTCGACCTAGAAATGGTGCTCGCGTGCTCGGGACCAAAAGAGTACGAGTTGCTGGAGGGGTTGGACATAGACTGGGTTTTGCTATCGGAAGCGAAATGGGAGTACTTCTGTATGATATCGATGGGCGAGAGGCCTGTGTCGTGAAGCTCAGTTGGCCGTGATGTATCTGGACTGGTTAGTTTCGTTCCATTGTTCTGAGAGGGTACTTGTAACTTACCAGGCATTTCATGGATCTGAGTGTCAGCTACCTCAGCAGGGGACGATGTATGAGCTCGAGCGACCGCCGGGGAGGGTGACAACCCAACAGCTTGTACGGTAGAGGCCATCTCGGTGCCCGGGCTTGCAGGGGTCTCATCAGTAGTGACCGTGGGAGCCTTCTCGTTATTTTGACCTCGAATCCATGATCGGATTCGTGACTCTGGATTTTCAGTTCCATAGTCGCTGGTACGGTTCTTGAAGATCTTGCGACGACGCCAAAGGCAAAAGACGACCAAGATACCAGTGACAAGCATAAGACCGAGAACGACACCCAAGACTGGCGCAACCCACTTAGGGAGGCCAGAGTCGCCACTATCGCTTCCACTGTTGTCACTACCATCGGGGCTGTCGATCTTAGGTCTTCCTGTAGAAACGGCTTTGTTGTAGGGCCAGTATTCTTTGATCTTCTTCGTGTCGTATTCTGTGCCAAAGATATCTTCAAGGGCAGAAGTCGACCAGCCACCCGGAGGGGCAGTAGCCGTTGCACCGCCTGCAGCGTCACCTCCAATCTCTGACTGAATCTTCTCATGAACGCCATAGTCACTATATTCATTAGGGTCATATCCCTCCAACCACTCTCCACTGGTGACATTGAAGTTAACCACTGGACCTTTGTCAAGGCAAGTGATTGAGGTTCCTGCAAGGGGAGTGTAGCCACCAAAGACCATCATTTGGTCAGGGTATGGCATGAAGCATTTATGTCCGGCGCGACCATGGATAGATTTCCCCTCGCTGATCTTGATCCATGTGAAAGAGGGTAGAGAGAGCACCCAAACATCATCACTAAATGAGTCTTTCACATTGATGCCGTCGAAACCGCCGTAGTAGAAGATGTTGAAACTTGAACGGTCAGAGGCTGTAGCCACTACGGCGCATCCTCGCGTTCGTGCTCCGGGGCCGTCCTTGGTTTCTTGTTGATACCACTTGTTCTTGTCGATGTCGTAGATATCAATAGTCTGCATGAATTCGGGGCTCTGCTTCTTCTGTTGTCAAAGTTTATGTCAGCTATACAGCGCGGTATGTCAGTTGCGATGTTGCTTACACTTTCTGCCTCGTTCGCAGATTTGCCACTTCGTCCCGCCCATTGGGGATAAACAACGCCGCCCAAGACGACGAGAATACCCTTCTTGCCCACAGGAACCCAGACAACTTCTGCATTAGCACGGCCTTTGATCTTATCCAGTGTTGTGTTGGACCATGTTTCGTATAATTGCTCTTCGAGGTTCAAGGTAATCAGGGTATCGGAGACGTTGGTGGCCTTCTTTTCGGGGTCATTCGTGAAGAATTCTCCTTTCGATGGCGACCGCAAGCCAGAGAAGTAAAATGCGAGATTCTCCGATGGCACGTTCGCAGCTCCTCCATAGGCAACGTATCGAGTGATGCCCTTGTCCAGCTTTTTGTCAACAAAACCTGGCTTCCATGTTGGTTTATCTGGCCCATATTGATAGGCCTGATATCCCAAAACCTCGTCCTTGGGGGGAGATTCGTATAGGTCACTGTTTTCTAGAAGATCACCGCCGTAGAGGAAGAACTCTGCATCGTTACCGAGGAGGGCGCCATCGACAAAGTTGGGTGCAGCGCCATTGCTGTTACCTGAACCTCCACGAGCTTTGGACATGGCTGGTTTGTCTAGAAGAATGCCAGTCACATTGGTAGTTGAGTTGAAGGGAGTGCTCATATTGAAATTGAGGATGATCCCGGCATTGTTACCTTGTATGGTCAGTCATTGCAAGATGAATGTGAGATACTTCGGCCTACCTGAATCGAGGCCTGTGACTGTTTTCCCATCATTTAATTTGGCATGCCATGTAATATCGCCGCCATCAAGATAAACCATATCGCGGATCATGATTGCTAATTGAACATTAGAAACGACCTTCGTCCACCCAAAAGATCGCATGCTTACCTCTTGGCTGCTGCCATGTGCATATTCCAGTGCTAATCTGGCCATCCTGCCAGTTATCAAACTGAGCAGCAGCTTGACCTATGGCCGCCGTCAAGAACGCCCATGGCGCAGAGTTTCTCAACATCATAATTGCGATGGTTGATTTCCAAATAGGCGCCACAGAGTAGACGTTTGAGAGAAACTGGGGTAGCGGACTGCTATACTAGACCATCGCTTATTCTGTATCCTAAAGGCTTTCCCAAAATCGGCAGGCAGGCCGAATACCCGCTGAGAGGCAAATTCAAACGAATGACAAGGCTGGTATAAGAAGGTGGGAAATCTCTATTGAACAAAGAAACAGCCTCGGTCTAGAATCAAGGATCGCTGAAGCGTCCAAGCGGCCTGGTAACCGGCGAGTTGGCGCAAATGTACAAATAGCGGCAAGGATAAGTGAACCAGGTGTCAAAGCAAGATGATTGTAAGATGGGAAAGAAACGGCGTGGACGAGAATCCAAAACGGTCAGACCTGTCAGACGCACTACAAAAGCGCCAAACAACCGTATAGTATTCGCCAGTATTCGCCGTTTAAGCAAACGTTCGCCACCGAGAGCAGTCGAGATCGAAGATGGGGATAGGGCTGAGGGATCAGCTGTTCTTCTTGTTAAGCCAGCACATTTTTTGACAAGGGAATTTTGAGTACCATCAACCATCATCCATGTAGCTCGGTGGATTCTCATTCGTTAAGGGATACCACCTTGCTGCGATGTAGCATGCTCTGCAGCATTGTTGTGGTTACGGTAACGCTTTTGGCTGATGCTGCTCTGAAGAGACATGGTATTTGACAGGGATAGCTTCCATGTGTCTACTCAGCCTCAATCTTAGAGAACATGTTCTTACCAGCTATTCCGAAACAAGCCTGATTAAGCTGTTGAAGTCGGAGAAGGGCTCATCCACTCAGGCGTGGGAGTTTTCAGACAGCGGTGACGAGTGGGTATCGCTTTCTTAACGACCGACTTTGAGGAGTTTTCTTTCTAGACCTCTAGGCTCGGGGATCAGCCTTGAACTAAGCCAGGGTGACGGGCTCCATCCAGTTCTCATTGCGGAGAAAAACAGCCAAGAAGGTACGTGTTGCAAAGTTTCTTGCGAACAAAGAATCAGTGGCCATGGCTGAGAATCGGACGAACCGACAATAGGCTGCTGGCGGTAGAGTCACCTCACAGACCAACAGCCACAACCCCCATGTGGCCCAGGCAGTTGGGATTATCACGATCTCGCATAAAGTTCCTTACTGATCGAGCTAATTAGTCGGATTACGCTCGGAAAAGACCTATTCTGATTGTCTTTTCTCTTCATCGCGACAGGATACGGATGCGGACATAACCGAACGGGATAACTGGCTCCTTGTAGTAAGAAATGTCAGATTCGCAAGAGCCAAGTCCAAAAGTGCCATCCGTTGAAGGACGGGTGAAAAGGGCTTTGGAAGGCTGGGGTTGTTCAGATTGGAGAGGCATGGTCGATCTTACCACCCACATCCCTGCCAAAAATAAGCACTGGCACATGTCGGGAGGAGAAAATGTAACGATACCACACCCTCGGACTTTCTCTCCGTGGGACCAAGGAGAAAGGCCCATGAAAAGTCCTCCATTCACACATAAAATGCATATTATTTGCGCTACAAGGATGTCCTCTTTTTAGACCTCTCCATCAAGGGTGCGTTGTCATCCTCCGAGGTGTCTTGGTCCGCTGCAATTCGGATGCATCTCATCGTAGCCCCCACAAGCCATGATGGGTCAAAAGTCGCGCAGGTGAGACTGAATGTCTCTAGGCAGGCACTTTATTCGTGTTTGAGGCAGTATGAAGAAGCGAGGGCGAACTGTTTGGTCATTGAAGTGGACATGAGTAAATGAGTGTGGATTTGAGAACAAAGAAAATGTTGGATGATGAATCAGTTTTGGTGAATTATGTCATTGAAGTCGGCGAAGGACCATATCTGATCCGAGCACCATGTTGACCGGTCCGGTCTGCGGTTTCCGTTTACGTTGGAAAATGCGGAAGGCAGGTAGGCTGGGCAACTCAACTTTGTCTGTCTGCCTTCCTTCCTTCTCATGGAAGTGAGACCTCAAATAAGGCTCGGCATGCGGGCTATAGCGGGGCTCAGGGTCGACCCAGTGGGGAGAGTAAGCTTTGGTGGGCCAGCTAAGCAGTATGCACCCAAGCTTCCACGCCTCGTGCTTACATCGACCGACCGACTTCTAGAGTCAGGTACGCGAGTGCCTAGTACGAAAATTTGCATTGGGACTTTAGTTGTTGTTTTCTTTCTTGTTGTAGACAAGAATTGGTTTGCAAGATATGAGAGTTGGCAGGTAAAACTGCAACAAAGGAAGATCTTGTCGATCTCGGATCTGATAGAGTGTCAATGTTTCGAGTCCCCACTCACTCCCGCTTCACAGGGCTGGATCGAAGCAAAAAAGTCTCGTCATGGGTTGGTTCGCTTTGTTTACTGCGACCAATCATAATTCGAATGGCCCTGAGAACATTAGGCTGTGGCGCCCTCCTTCCCGCCCGTTTCACTGTAAGCCACCAAATTTAGTGTCGGAAGGTAGGAGCCTCTTCCTCTTTCCTCGACTTCACTTGACTTGGCTGCTCGAGTTTGAGGCCACTTTCACTTCCACTTTTCTTTGACATCCACCATCAGAAAAGCGTGTCTTTGTGTGTCGCACTTGTCTTGCCTTATTGTTTATGCAACAGCCAATGACTCGTTCAAAAGCAATGCGAGTGGCTAACAACTTGCACTTTTATACGGGAAATCACGAACTCTCTACACCCAAAGATGCTCGATGTCCTCTGGAATCCGGCTTTGCATTAGCCACAGCATCAATGGCGCACATCGTACAGCAAGTCGGAGACCGTGGTACCGCATTGTCTATTATTATCCCAGCAGCATATTTTCTTTACTTTTGCGTTGTCAATGTTACAATGTTACGCGTCAACTCTTTCTTGGCTTTTGGGCTGAGATCTGGAGTAGCCTCACCGTTCGATTACTGCACTCTTCAAGCAATTTACTTCCTAGACCATGTCACATCTTCGGTCCCGTAGTCCATCATGTGGTGGACCGAGTCAGCAAGAACCCTGTGGGTTACTGTGATGTGCTGTGATATTTTCACTTCTCCGCCCCTTCGCGGCCCGCAGCCTTGGGCCGAAGAGGATGGGATGCGCGATAATGGACTCAATCGCCCCCAACGTTAAGGCGTCAGGACAGGGACCATTTCCAAGTGGATCTTCAAAGGCCGTGCTGCTTGCTGAATTGGGGCATATTCCAACGGACGTACCCCTGTCAGACCCTTGCCTTCAACCATGTTCAATATGCATTGTTGCTCATGCTACACCTCGCTCGAAGTAAGCCGGCTCAGTTGAGGTACCCACAACTCGTCCAGAGCTTTTAGTTCAAGCGTTGTACATCCGGCCGAGGGTGTCTTTTGTGAAGTCCCTTTGTCTAAGTTGTCTGCTCGATCCGGAATTCCTTTAACCTGAGCTTATGCTTGAGTTTGATTACCTTCTCACTCTCACCTTCATCACCGACTGAGGATCCTGGTGATTGGGTTCTACTGGGTAATGACCCGCAACCTAATTCTTACAACTACTCACCTGCCGTGTAAACACGCTGAAGTGGCTTGTCCGAGAGGAGATTAACTCTAATTGCGGATGTTATTGTAAGTGGTGTCGAGTGTCAAGGCACTCTCCGCGGATATCCTCCGTTACTCAGCCCCCAATATTTGTCTTGGCTTCTTATCATATATCTATCTAAACAATGCTTTTGCATCCTCTGTCTCACGTTTTCTAACGTTTGGATCAAGAAGAGTAGGACCTTAACGTTCGTTATACCACACTCGCTACCTAGCTCTTGCGAGCTTCACGCTGGTATCACTCGCTCCTAACACTATCGCTTACCATGCGCTTCTCACTATTGCTCAGCGTCCTAGGCGCTGCAGCTGTCGAGATTCCTGCCCAGAAAGGCGATAATGGATTATATCGAAGGAGTGAATCCGCAACCATACAGCCTGCTGCTGCTGCGAACACCGCAGCACCAGTCCAAGATGGTTATGTCGTCAATTCTCCTGTAGTTCAGACATACGGAGCTGATACTGAGCCGGAAACATCACTGGCGCAGGAACCTCAAGTCACTCAGTCTGTTTCGAACGAAGAGGACGAGAAGAAGGATGAAAAGAAGCAAGAGGACACCAGTGTTGCTGTGCCCGAATCAAACGATGCGGCCACCGAGACGAGTCCAAAGATGGTTTACAACATCCAATGTTCATGCCATCAACCCGCACCTCAACCGACTATTACGGGAGGGTATCCTGTTGACCCTCCAGTTCAAGTTACGACGAGTCAGCCTCCAGCGGTCTCTATCACGGGAGGATATCCTGTCGATCCACCAAGCTCAACGACCCCAACCCCCGAGCCTGTGCCCACGACTACCGAGAGTGTAGTACCTTACCCTCCGCCGAGCTATACATATGGGCCTCCTCCTCAACCTCCAACTACAACTAGCGAGGTCCCTACGTTGCCTGATACAACTACCGAGACACCATTACCTCCTACTACTGAAACACCACTGCCTCCTACTACCGAAACACCGCTGCCTCCTACTACCACAAGCCCGCCCCCTACCGATACTGGCTGGTAAGTTGTCTTTCATCAAACGAAGTTCTGTCACTAATTTAATTCAAGCTCTCCCGGCTACCCTGTTACCGTCACCAAGACAGAGACAGTCACTTCCAAGGTTGTTGAAACCGTCGTCTCCACCAAGACTATCGTTCGGAAGTACACTTCAACTGTTACTTCCAAGATTGTGGAGACTGTCACCGAGACACAAAGTGTAGAAACAGTAACCGAAACTCAGACTGCAGTAACAATCACCGAAACCCAAACCGCAGAAACGGTAACAGAAACCCAGACTGCAGTTACGGTGACCGAAACACAGTCTGCAGAAACTGTAACGGAAACTCAGACTGCATCAGTAGTGACCGAGACAGTCACTCAGACGGTAATTGAGGGCACCACTTTGGTGCAGACTCAGCCTGGAACGACATATGTGGAGACACTACCAGGAACTACCGTGATTCGAACTGAACCAGGAGAGACGATTGTCCAGACTCTACCTCCAGTCACCATCACGGAGCCAGGAGTCACAATCACCGAAGATGGAGATACAGTTACGGTACCTGGTCCTACAGTTACAGAGGCAGGAACAACTATCACTGAACCTGGAACTACTGTAACGCTGCCCCAGGAGACTGTCACTGAGGCTGGAACAACTATTACTCTACCTGAGAAGACTGTGACAGAGCCTGGAAGCACCGTGACTGAAGCTGGAACCACTGTTACCCTTCCCGAAGTCACGGTCACCAGACCTGGAAGCACGGTAACGGAAGCTGGAGCAACTGTAACTCTACCTGAACAGACTGTTACAGAACCTGGTAGCACTGTTACCGAAGCTGGAACAACCGTTACTGAGGCTGGCACAACTATCACCAGGCCTGGACTCACGGTCACTGGTACCGTTACCGTTCCTGGAAGCAGGATCATAGTTACTGAGACCGGAGAGGATGAGACTGTCACCGTTCCCAAGACTATCATCCAGGCTGGCGAAGACAGAACTGTGGTGAGAACTGTTACTCTTCCAGGCCAGGAAACCATCGTGACAGTGTCTGGCGAGGAGCAAACCATCACAGTTCCCGGGGAGCGCACTGTTGTGACTGTGCCCGGAGAGCAGGCCACCGTAACGGTCGAGTCAGTTGTTACTGAGCAACTTCCTGCAGAGACGGTGACCCTCACCAAAGATGGAGAAACTGTTGTAACAGTGGTCCCCGGCCCAACAACTGTCTACACTACTACCTTGACCATCGGCCAGACTGTGCAACTTCCTCCAACCACAGTTACTGCCACTCCCGGGCGCATCACTCTGTGCCCCAAGCCTACTGGTAGATCTGCACCGCTCGACCCTGATTCGGACCTCACATTTGGCTGCAAGCCCGGATACGTCTGCAACCCTCCTAAGCCATCCTGGTGCAACTTCTGGTCCGAGCCACCTTCCAAGGACTATCTGTGTGAGCCTCAGTACTGTATCAAGGCGCCAAAGCTTAAGAAGCCCAAGTGGCGTAAGAACGAGACCGAGTACTATCCACGAGCTCCTGGATACTTCGATCTTAACCCCGAGGCTTTCGGTCTTTCTTACGATATCTTCGAGAAGCAAGTCTACGAGAAGGTTGTCAGTGGCGAGCTCACAACCTTCACGACTGGTAACTGGGCCTCTCAGACAACCTTGAGTGACTGGCCTGATGCCACTACCTCCGTGGCAGAGAACTATGACAACGTTCCTAGCAACAACCAGCGACGCGGTCTTCACCTACTGGAGACGAGAGACGTCACCCCGGCCATTTGCTTCGACGATTGTAACGGTGCTTTCAGGATTGCTCAATCCGTTGGAAAGTCAGACAGACTTTGCAATGATGGTTCCTCATTCCGTAAAAGCTACGGCGTGTGTCGAGAGTGTATTGGCGACAACACTGCGGAGACTAAGCAAACCGAGCGGGACTACGTCGTGCCCCAGTTCCAGCAGTTCACCGAATACTGTGATGGCAAGGATACTACAAGTGCCACTACAGCCGCATCTGGCCCCGAATCCCAGGTCACTGGAACTCCCGACGTGGAGACCAAGACTCAGGTCGAGGCTACCTCGGGTGGATTTGCTCCTATCACCACGGAAGACGACTCTGAGTCTGAGACACGCAGTGCCGACTCTGATTCTCAGTCTACCGATGAAGCTGCCCAGCCTACTTCTGCGAAAGAAGAGAACACCACAGATCGACCTGAGCCTACTTCCAATGCCCGTGCCACTACAAAGGAATCCGAACCTATTACCACAGAAGAGTCTGAGCCTATCACCACAGAAAACTCCGAGCCTGTCTCCACAGACGAAGCTGAACCTGTTTCCACAGATGAAGCTGAGCCTAGTTTGACCGCCGATGGATCGTCTTCAGATAGATCGCAACCAACCACATCTGGAGCTGCTGCTGAAGAGACAGCCGAGACAACTGGAAGACCCGAAGCAACGGAGACTGAAACAGCAGCTGATGAGGTATCAACCGACGGGTCTGAAAACTCTGCAGCTGGTGAGTCCACCACTTTGCCTTTTACTACCAAGAATGTCGTGACTGTGACATCCACGCGTGAGGACTCTTCTGAGACTGATGTCGTTTCTACCATCACAGAAACAGGTTCAAGAACTGCTCAGACCAAGGGCGTCGAGACAGACTCTGCAAAGACTGATTCAGACGAAGCTACTGCAACAGAGGCTGCCACTGGAACAGAGACTGCCACCGATGCAGAGGCTGCTACTGAAACGGAGGCTGCTACTGAGACCGACGGTTCCAGTGCAACTGAGACAGATGATTCCGAGACTGCCTCAGAGACGGACAGTTCTGGAGACGTCACTGAGACCACGATCACAGCCACCCGCTCTGGTAAGGCTGATGCCACCGAAACCGAGACAGAATCGGGAGCTGCCGCAACAGAATCCTCAGAAACGGAGACTCCTGATGATTCTACTGCTTCAAGCGAGACCCGCTCACGACTCGAGACACGTACTTCAACTGGCACCGCCGACGAGACAGCAGCACCTTCAACTGTCGAAGCTGCTGCCTCTCGCTTGACAGCCAGCTTTGCTACTTTCATCGCTCTTCTGTCGATGCTAGTGATCCTCATTTAACCTTCAACAACAACCACATTTTACTTCACTTTTCACGACACTCATTACGATAATGTCTATTCGACAACGACTACATGTTTATGTTTACGCTTCATGGAAACTCAGTGCACATACTTTTAGGGGAGGATGACTTTATAACTTTTGGATATTTGGCTTTTTGCCGTGACACTCTTTTGGCGCAGGGTGGGAAGCATATAGAATTAGCATTGAGATACCAGACACTCCTTGACGCATATACCACGGGAACGAGCGAGAAGATTGGATTTTTGGATCGGAGAATTTGGGACCACGAGGTTCTAGTTTTAATACCATGAGGAAAGAAGAATCAAGTAGCATGTGGAAGAAAATTGATTATTGTTCTGTCGCCGCCATTTTGGCGAGTCGAGCCCTGCAATTTGGCCTGTCCTGTCCCAAGCATTGTGATGATGGTGTAGTATGATACATGTAGAGTACAATCGCCCCCAGTGTCAGGGTACGATATAACAAAGGAAACATTTTGAAGTCATCGTGATTTCGTCTCGAATCGTGCAACGTCCGGCTCCGCTACCAGGCGCACCGGAAAGACATGTCTTAGATCTTGTCAGTTGAAAGCAATATATGTTATCGTTAGAAGCACTCACTGTTGGTTTTCTGTTTTACTCTTTTGTGTCGGTGTTTGTTTACCAGTCGCTCATTCCAAGTTCTTTTCGTCGTATATAAAGAGGCTCGTCCAAGTTGCCTGCTTCAAGGGTCTCGAGGTACGCAACCTCTGCATCAACAGTCGATCGACGACGAGGGAAGATGACCCAGACATTGGGAGTAAAGAAAGATAGGCCGAGCATAGTGAAGCTATGGATTGATTTAGATCAGTGTACGTTGTGGTGTTGAGTAGGAGCAAAGACGGCTCTGTATGTAAAGATACAGAGAAATCTCCAAATCCGCGTTCCAGAAAACATTCCCATCATGGCTATTTATCTGTAAAATTTTCCCCAGTCCAGAATCGTACAGCTGGTCTTTTACAAACGCCTCCATCTTCAAAGATCCCAAAACCCCATCGCCATACTCACGATCTCAGACGGATTCGGTAAAGCATGAACCCTTAAGGGTTCTGGGCTTTTAGGTTGGAATGCAGGGGATCGTGGCGTTGATCTCCACAGCTTGCTCTAGAATAGGAGCTAGTCCTCTCGGGATAGCTTCGTGTTGGAGATTTGGAATGCTGAGTGGTGCAAGTCCATTGGTTAGAGCTCGTAGTGCAGAGTCAATCTTGCAGAGATCGTCGATAGCTTTGACGTAGCTGGTTCCTGAAGAACGGCGTCGATCTCTAGAAATGTGACGACACTGGCGGCTGAATTCAGACTTCGATAATGGGAATATGACATAGGGAGCTTTGTTTGCTCAAGCAGCAAAAGCCTTGTTCTCTCTTTCATTCATTAATAACAAATCCAGTATATAGAGAAATTCATCATTACCAACGCCGTCATTCCTGAGCTTTGTTCATGCACATCACATCTCGTTTCATCAAAAGCAGAGTTCTGTATCTATCCAGCCTTTTTCGAACCATTTGCCTCCCATCCGTCATTCAGGTCTTCAGTCATGTTCTCATTCCACAACCAGTCCCTCGAGCACGTGCATGGCTCTTGTGCCTTCACTTTCGAACCGGTTGACTATTGACTCGCACTCGTGCTTAAGCTGTTTCTCAGCCTGTGCAGCGTTGTGGTAGATCCATTCTTGCACTGTCATTTGCTTCTCAGGTGATGACAAAGTCTGGCCCTGCTTAAGAAATCGATCCAGCCCGTTCTCCTTATAATCCTTGGGTGGTGTTCCGAACACGGCGTCGAGATCTAACTCCGTCCATGGGGTGGTACTGCGAAGTCCTGCAATCACATTGCGCTTGGATGGTGAAAGCTTTGAGGGAGAGACGCGGGTAGGTGTAGTCACCGCAGGTGGCAATGCCACTCTCTTGGGGTTAATAGTAGCTGATGGTCTTGATGAGGGTGGCTCGTTCTCAGCATCAGAAGCCTGGGGAGATTGGGAAGGTGAGATGGCTGCTTGTCGAGCTGAAGGGGCAGGGGAGGTGCCTCTTCCAGGTGTGGAGGGTGGAGGAGCAGCGCTAGCAGGTGGTGATGAGGGCACAGGTTCTGGGGCGGGCGATTGTTCAACGGGCTGCTCGTCTTTGGGTTCCTCCGACGCATAAATCTCGACATCTTCATCCATGCGATCTTCCACAGGCTGCGAGAACGGTTGGGTCGACTCTTGACTCTGTGCCATTTCCATCGACTTGCGAGCTTCCAACGATTTCTTAGATGGGCGACCACGACCGCGTTTAGGGGCTGCTTCGCTCAATTGACTCTCGTTAGGTCCGACAGAAGGCCGAGACGCCAATGATGCCTTGGAAGGACGACCACGGCCGCGCTTTACGGGCGGTTGTTCAGGAGCTTCCTCGGCCTCTGCTGGAGCTTCCACCAGCTCGAGGTCGTCCATTGAGGCTCGTGAGGCCATGGATGCTTTAGATGGACGTCCTCGACCTCGCTTACTGGTGCTCAAGCGAGCAGCTCCTGACTTCTTGACAACAGTGTCAGTGCTGGCAACGCTGTCGTTGTGGGCTGGCTCATCCACTTGAGAATGCTCCTCTGGCTGAGCAGTTTTTTGCTCAGTCTCTTCGACTTGTGTTTGCTCGGGCTCAGCTTCATCTTCCTCGGGTTCTGGAGCTGCTTTGGTCTTCTTCGACTTGGACTGTTTGGACACTTTTCGTGTACCGGCCTTTCGGCCTTTCTTTGGAACTTCTAGCTCTTGAGGCTCAGCTTCGGGCTCAGGCTCAGGTTCCGCCTCTTGCTCTGGTTCAGGCTCGTGTTCAAACTCAGGCTCAGGCTCATTGACCTCCATCTCAGCTTGCAAGGCCTTGAGATCGTCATCAATCTCGTCCTCATCTGGCACGACAGGCTCAGGGTTCAGCATAGCATAGTCTCGTGAATACTCCTGCTGCTCAGCCCTAGCCATAGACGACTTTGATCTCTTCTCTTTCTTCTGGCGTCTTTCTGAATCGGAGTCAAAGGTCAACTCCTCATCTTCAGTAAGTTGGTTCTTAAGGTCCGCCTCTAGTTGCCGCTCGATCTCATCATCGTCTGGGAATGTTCCAGGAGTTGCTTCGTAGCCTGTTGAGACCACCTCTTCTGTAATAGATGTCGTAGAAACGTCGTGCGATGACTTGGCTGTAGGCTTTCGGGTCGTCTTCTTCTTGCCACCCTTCTTCAGGGCGGGAGCTTCGGCCATATCTGAGTCTTCGTCTTGTTCTACCGTAGACTCATTGACAGCGCGAGTTGCACGCTTCTTGCCTGGTGGCGCATCCGAGGTAGCCATGCTCACATCTTCTATCGCTGAGCTGTCTCGCTTCTTTCCCCGAGAAAGCTTGGATGGCTCTTCATCTTGTAGGGATGTCTCGACGTCCTCAGCTGGAGCTTCCTTCTTTGCCTTTGTTTTTCGTCCCTTGGAAGTCGCTTTACGCGCTTTTGTCTTCTTGCCGCCTGTTGCGGTCGAGCTCGTTGTCAAAACACTGTCATCGATAGCGGCTGTTGACTCGTTCATTGAAGGCGCTTCTGAAGCAGCGACGGACTGGACAGACAAGCGCGATGTTTTGGAAGCGCGTGCGGCTTTGGATTTACTCGATTTCTTCGCTTGCAGTAGAATGAAAAATGGGCAGCCAGGGGATCGATTGTAGTGCTCGTCACTGCGCTGTGTTAGATAATGCCGTAGTTATGACTCTTGTAAGACTCACAGAGGCTTGTCGCCAGGTTCCCAACCGTCCAGCGCAAGTTGGCAGTAGGTGCAGGTGGCCATATCATCCGACTCTTCAGTCGGTGTGTATTTCCAGCCTGCATCAACTAGCTGCTTGGTTTTGCACTTCCATCCCTTTTTGCCCTCGTGGGGCCATCTGCCAGCAAAAGTTGCCTTTCGAGCTTCCTTCATGTATGGCTGGTCGGGTTCTTGTTGCGCATAATCTCCAATATCGGATTCTATCGCGGCGACAACTGCCCAACCGCATTCAGGAGCATGCTTCAAGTGTTCGACAAGGGGGTCGTCGTTGGCTTCCCAGCCGTCGAGGCCCTTGTGACATAAGAAACATTGAGCATTATCGGGGTTCTCTGGTGTTGGGTTGAAGAAAAGACCAGCGCGAGCAAGCTACGAGATTGTTAGCTGTTGTTGCAATTGGCGTGAAGACGGCAGCATACGCTATCGGGGGTAATGGACTTGTGAGGCCAGTTCAGAGCTTTGGTGCCCCGTCCACTTGCTGCAGATCCTCTCTTTTTGGAGTTCTTTTGGAAAGACGCCAATCGGCTCTCGTAGGTGATATATTGGTCGGTAATGTCGTCGAAAGACATGGTTGTAGATTCGATGCGCGTGAAAGCGCGGTCAAGGGTAGAGGTCTTTAATCGAGACGCGATGCGTCGGCAAGAGATCGAAGTTGGAGAACAAAGTCGCAACGAAGCAAGAGTAAAAGAATAAATAAAATGGAAATCAAGAAATGATTGCGCTCATGACAGGATTGGTATCCGCTGAAGCAAATTCTAGTTGCGCAAGTCGTACCAAAAGGTATCCTACCTATTACCTTGAGGTTGAGTAAACAGTTTGTTGTTGTGGAAGGAATTCGTGATACTCGCTTGCTGCGACGGGACGGAATTGCAAGCAAAAGAAGCGGTCGAAGGGTGGGCCCCAGCGCGTTTGTTTACTTTGGTGGGTCGGCCAACCCCAGAGATCCAAACATGGATATGAGGGACTCACTCTCTACCCCCAGAGAATATTACGTATAAACACGATAACCAAGTGTCTAACGAGACGATATTTCGATTGTTTTGACAAGGGTTCCTTCGAGTTGCCCGAATTATTCTCGGTTAGCTATTATTAGCAATGGGCCTCAGAATCTACTCTAGGTAGGTATCTCAAGCCATAGCTCACAGGACTATAATCATAATATCGTCTGGTGTATTCCTCTCTTATATCACAGAGACTTATCTACAGCTTTCCTGCAGCTTTCAATCCTTTCTCACCGTCAACCAAAACACACCATCCCTCATGACCTCGGCCACCATCTCCAGCAACTACAGCCTCGAAAGCTCCTGGGGCATTAGCAAAGTTGAGAACAGCATCATCAAAACTCCCAGGCTGTAGCCAAACAGATGGAATACCCTTCTCCTTAGCTTCCTGAAGCACCTTGAGAGTTGCTGCTGGGGGCGTAATGACCGAAAGAGAAGTCTGAGTAGGGTTTGAAAGTGCTGACACATTAGGAACAGTAGGATGGTCCTTGTTCAGCGCATTGATCGACTCTGAGCCCGGGTTGATGGGAGTGACAGGCAGGTCATGATGAAGGTACCAAGCAAAGACTACGAGAGGTCATGATGAGTGAAACGTGGTTCCATATATGAATGAACATGTAGGTCTTACCGCGGTGACCAAATTTAGCAGGGTTAGAGCTGGCGCCTGCAACTGCATAAGCAGATGAAGCAAAGAATTTGCGGACAGTAGCTTCAGTTGCCATTTTGAACAAGTTGTATGTGCTCCTGCGTATCTTGTGACGTTGCAAGAAGATATGTTCTGCCGAGGATAAAGGTGTCGGTTGCGGGGCTTTACATAAGACGCCATATGGTGCAGCCATTGCTTGTGTTGCATCACAACTCCGCGGCATTTCAAGCACTTAAATAAATCACGATCTATTTTGAGCACCAACAAATTGGAGATTTGTTCTCGTGTGAGGAGTCATTTTTGGTATGAATGACAATCATCGTCGGGCAACGACTCATCTAGGAGCGTGCATGATCCAGCACTAATACATCAATTCTTGAATGTCAATGATTCAGCCGTTGAGAAACGTTTCCGTTATGTATGCCTCTAAACGTTCTCGGAAGGCCATGCAATCAGACTCTCTGCTCATTTTTGATTGATTAATTTTCTTTAACGTTTGCAACTTCAACAGTACGTGGCTTTACGGCCGGCTATCTCAAACATATGCTGGCTTGGGCAAATCTCCAGGGTAAGCCACGCGCGAGTTGATAACATTCGTACACCGTAATATCCCCCGGATTTGATAAGCGATTGAGATCTACAGAAAGTTGTAATACGTTCTTTCTTTATCCCAATCGATATCAGATGGTTAAGGTCACTGAAACAGAAGCGATCAGATCCCAAGAACATGTCTATGAAACTCGGCTCATGAAAAGAAATTAAGCGAATCTCAAAACATGACGTCGACAAAGGTAAGTGCTGAAAGTTTCAAGCATCAATTCTATGTGACCAAGGCAAAGAGATTGCGAACAGAGAACGGACGCTGGTTCTAATACTGCAGACATAACAGTTTATGCTGCAGGTTACGTAGGGTAGATAGAACCGAAAGAAGCCGTTCATTCAATCAGAATACAGCAATAAAGAAAAAGGAAAGACATGCAGAAAGAAGCGGTAAACATGCTTTGATAGCATCATGTCATGACTCTCAGTCTTGTATGTTGTCCATAGGCTTGCCATGAGGCTTCGCTACTATCACAGAAAGCCATCATGATACTCCAACCAACGCCATGGTGACATTGGAGATGTCATTGCAAGAGCTGTGATTTGTGCAAGAATATCTACCCAATGTTTCATGGTAATATCGTACATAATTCTCAATGTGATGGTTAAAGGGGCCTTGCATTACTTACTCCAGTTTCAATAGTTTCACCGCCAAAGACGTTAGTGCAGACTTGACAAAATAAATCCAGCAGTAAGCACCGCAGATAGACTGGAGTTATTCTGTCTTTGATGACATGGCTCAAGTTGACCCATGAAATGACCCCGTTGCCCCGTCAGTCTCTGGCCAAAAGACACCAGGGAGGCCAGAGCGTGGAGAGCAAATGCACATGGAATGCAATCTTGGCTCCTCTTTTCTGTCTTTTCCATCTTACAACCTCTCAACACCATTTTTCTGATCTTGAAAACATCTTGAAAGTCAATTATTTTTGTTTGTTGATCAGCCACACTATAACCAACCACTACAACCCCTCCAAATAACCCCAAATAACCTAAAAATGGTGAGTGAGCTCCAGTTGCCCCGGACACCCCTTAATTCGCATGCGTAAACAATGCACCCCGCCTTCTGATTCGACGGATTCAGTCGAAGTCGCCCAAATAGTTGGCAGTTGGTTGGTTTTGCTTCCCATCAGATCGCGCGGCACAAACTCTTGGTTTTCCTCATCTTGCATCCTTCTGCATCCTCTTGATAACCACCACAACATTCACATTCACATTCGCATCGCATCGCAAACCTCACATACACAACTCAACCACCTCACAAAGCAATCATGTCTAACAACAAGTTCGAATCGCAGGCTTCTACCAACTACAAGGAGGCTTTTGCCCTGTTCGACAAGCGCGGAAACGGCCGTGTCACTGTTGACAGCCTCGGTGATCTTCTGCGCGCCTGTGGCCAGAACCCTACCCTCGCTGAGATTCAGGACCTCGAGAAGAATGTTGGTGGCGAGTGTCAGTAGAACCTCTCCGACGAACGAAAACCTGCCATGTTTACTGACTTTTTCCGGTGCAGTCGACTTCGAGACATTCCAGCGCGTGCTGAACCGCCCCGGTGGTTTCCGCGACGCCGGCGAGCCTGAGGAATACTGCCGTGGTTTCCAAGTGTTTGATAAGGATATGACGGGTTTCATCGGCGTCGGCCAACTCAAGTACATCTTGACGAACCTGGGCGAGAAGATGACCGATGAGGAGGTCGATGAGCTCCTCAAGGCTGTTGACACCAGCTCAGGCCAGGTCAACTACACTGGTACGTACAATTCTACAGCAAAAGCAATTCGAGCAGCGACTAACAATACACCTAACAGATCTCGTGCGAACCATTCTCGCCAACTAAATACAATACTGTAAAGATAGGGGCGGAATAGGTTTTGCATCTGCGTTGACGGACCGGCGTTTGCTTGTTTGATTATGGATATGGATGGAATCGGTTATGGATACGCCGAAATGATGAATTATTGCTGCCATTGTGCGGAGCACTAGCATGTCTGGATTTCTGGTAGATAATTGGGAGGCGAGTAGGGAGTTACTAAATGAAGCTCTATGTGTCTCTTGATTGCGTATGGTTCGATTTGGTCTTTGGTGGAGTTGTCATGGCAGCCAACGCTCAGTGAGGTCATTAACAGCTTCTCTGAACAAGTCGGCGTTGAAAACGCTTGTTTCTGGTAAAACAATCAATCAATCGTAGGGTGATTCACAATGACTATGCCATTGTTTTGATCCCATAATTTATGCATGATTCACCTCGAATCCTCATTAGCCGCCGTGATCATGACACCGCATCCGATTGCCCCGCGATTTCGCTGGCCTTAGAGCGGGTCCAGGTCCAAGTGGGAAGCTCTAAGCTGCACCTCTCAATAATTGCCCCATCTCGCCGCATCTTCAATAAACGCCTTCTCAACGCCTTTGACGCCTAGACACGGAATAATCGCATTAGTCTCGTAGAAAAAGACCCCTCTTTTGACTGCGAGTTGCCTCAATTCCGAGACTCGACCATCTTCAAACCAATCGGCTTACCTTCCAGGTAGCATTCACCTCATTCATCCATCCCATCCCGTCCCATCCCAATCATCCAAGCTGGACAAGCGTGCTTCCCGCCGGCCCCTCCTCCTCCTCCTACTCTCCCTCTTCTTTCTTCTTGTCGCCGTCACTCTGGCTTCCTCAAGAGCTTTCTCCCGCCTCGGCTCTCTTGCGAATCATTTAAGATTCCAAGCTCCACGAACTATTCTATCAACAAGACAGCTTGTAACAACTACCATGGCTACTCCCGACAAGTATCGTAACCCTCCTCAGGCGCCGCCTCTGTTCACCGCCACCCCCGACTCGATCGCTGCCGACACCAAGAAGCTCTGCGATGCTACCAAGAATGTCCTCGACTCTGTCGCTGCCAATGTCACCGCAGACAAGGCTTCTTTCGCCAATGTCCTCGAGCCTATCCTCGTAGATGAGAACCTGGCTGCCACTCAGCGTCGCATCTTGACCTTCTACCACCATGTTTCAACAGACAAGGAGCTCCGTGATGCTTCTACCGAGTCCGAGAGAGTCTTCAACGACTTTGGTATCGAGTGTAACATGCGAGAGGATATCTTCAACGCTGTCGACGCAGCTTTCGCCAACCGAGCATCTCAAGACCTCACCAAGGAGCAGGCACACGTTCTCGAGAAGGAGAGGAATAAGTACATCCGAAACGGGCTTCGTCTACCTGCTGGACCTAAGCGAGACCGATTCAAGGAGATCCAGAAGCGTCTGAGCGAGCTTGAGATCAAGGGCCAGACCAACCTCAACGAGGAGAAGGGAGCTATCTGGTTTACTCCTGAGGAGCTTAAGGGAGTTCCTTCTGACGACATTGACGTCGACTCACTCGAGAAGGGTACTGGCGAGAACGAGGGCAAGGTTAAGCTCTCATTCAAGTACAACCATTACTTCCCACTTATCAAGTATGCGATCGACGCCGATACCCGTCGCAAGTACACTATCGCGGAATCCAACAAGGTAAGATCCAATTGGTACTTGACTAATCGAAAAAGCTAACCGAACTTGCAGGCCAACGTCAACGTTCCTATCTTCCAGGAGATCATTACCCTCCGAGATGAGGCCGCACGACTTCTCGGTTACGAGAACCACGCAGCTCTGCGCATTGAGGAGAAGATGGCCAAGAGCCCCGCCGCTGTTCGATCTTTCCTGGACGACCTTCGAACACGACTTGCCGAGGGTGGCGCCAAGGAGATTAACGCCCTCAAGGAGTACAAGAAGAAGGACTACGAGGAGCGTGGCCTCTCATTCGACGACAGCTTCTACATGTGGGACACATCATTCTACTCCCGAATCCAGAAGGAGAAGGAGTACAGTGTCGATGAGGCTAAGATCTCTCAATACTTCCCCGTTGAGTCGACCTTCGCTGGTATGCTGAAGATTTTCGAGGAGATCTTCGGTTTTGTATTTGTCGAGCTTAAGCCTGAGGAGCGAGCCAGACTCAGCCCTACTGGCAAGGCCGAAGATATTGTTTGGCACGAGGATGTTCTGATTTACAGTGTCTGGGATGACGAGGCTTCTGGCTCCAACTTCAACGGATACTTGTATCTCGATCTTCACCCTCGTGACAACAAGTATGGTCACAACGCCAACTTCAACTTGGAGCCTGGTTACGTCACTGAGGACGGCAAGAAGCACTACCCTGTTACCGCCCTTGTCTGCAACTTCAGCAAGCCAACCCCCAAGAAGCCTTCTCTGCTGAAGCACCACGAGGTTGTGACCCTGTTCCACGAGCTAGGCCATGGCATTCACGACTTGGCTGGACGCACCCGCTACAGCTACTTCCACGGAACCTCCACAGTGCTTGACTTTGTCGAGGCTCCCTCTCAGATGTTGGAGAACTGGTGCTGGACTCCTAGCGTGCTTAAGTCACTGTCTAAGCACTGGGAGACACAGGAGCAGATTCCCGATGAGCTCATTGAGAAGTTGGTTTCTACAAAGCGTCTCAACTCAGCTATTGGTGCACTTGGACAGCTTACTATTGGTCTGTTCGACATGACTGTGCACACTCCTGAGTCTCACGAGGCCGTCAAGAAGCTTAACGCCGGCCGAACCTGGAACACGCTTCGACATGAGATTTCTGGCACCAAGGGTCCTGAGGACCTTGGAGAGGGATAGTAAGTATTTGTGCCAAAATCTGTTCGAATGATGAAGCTAACTAGTTACTAGTGAATGGGGTAACCGACACGCTGGGATCGGCCACTTCATTGGCGGATACGATGCTGGCTACTATGGATACCTCTACTCTGAGGTATTCTCGCTCGACATGTTCCACTCATTCTTCGCCAAGAACCCCATGGACGGTAAGGAAGGTCGACGATACCGCCACACCGTGCTTGAGAGAGGTGGAAGTATCCCCGAGATGGAATTCTTGAAGGAGTTCCTCGGCCGAGAGCCCAGCTCAGAAGCTTTCTACAAGGAGCTCGGACTTTCCTCAGCTGCTTAGACGGATGGAAGTTAACGTAGTAAAAGAAGACAGAAATGATTGAATGATCAATTAGAACATGGGAAAGTGCGAGCGATCGGAATGTTATTGACGAACCATGTGTTGGTGTTGCACAATGATGACTACCAACTCCCATCCCCCTGGCCTATGCAGTGATATACGAGAAAGGCATCTCGTATCTTGCAGCCACCCGCACGTAGATCCTGTTACCTGGGTCCTCCGAGCCCATGCCATGACCGCACTTTAATGCTGTTGTAGATGCAGGGTTGGCTGCATAGCGTTGTGTAACTGGGCATTATCGCCAAGTCACGGGGCTGTGATTATTGGGGATGATATGCTGGGTTTATGGGGTTATCGAATGCAATCAGCCGTTCATCTCCGGGAATAGATCGTGATGCGGGTTTCCTTGCGGTGAGGTATTGTAGTTAAACTTAAGTCAATAGCCTTCTTTTCATGGGTTATGTCACTGGGTAGAAAGGTGTGGTTGAGTGAGTTAAGATGAACGCTTTGGTGGTCGAGGAGTCTTTGTTTGAAGGCGGAGTGTGTAATCACGGGTTTGGGCAGGGAACTACTGCAAACTATGGTCAAACTTTGCCATTACGATGGTAAAGAGGCTATTTGACCAGGACTCGGTGAGGGAGTCTAACTTGATGAACCAAGGTTACATTGATGGCCTGTTTCTGGGATATTCGGTCAACTTCCTTACCTTCGCAGCAGTGCAGCTGATCACCCCATCGCCAATGGTTTTCGATATGTTATATCTGAGATGTCTTACATCTAGTGAATACTTGGCTCATAAAAGTGGCATCATCCCAAAGATCTCGAATGCAGCCTCTACAATCCGGGGGAAGTAAAATTCAAAGGCGGAACCGCATCTCCGCCCCCCAGACTTTGATACTGCTTCTCTTAGATCTGGGGAAACCTTACAAGCAACCTCATGAACAGTTCATAATCGGAAGATAGAGACTCTTTCGGGGACGAACAACGGCGGTGGATCTCCGTGTGGCTGATCCTTATGGCCGTCTTCATGAACCGTGTGCCTTGATGATATTCTTCCTATGCAGTTGGAGATAGCCCTTTTGGAGAAAGATAGCCAATGTCGTGCTCTAGATTTACCGGAGACTTTACCGGCCGCTACGGCGATGAGCGGGCTTCTGCCTCCGCGCCACTACCGTGCGGTTCATCAGACCACTCCAACATCTCCCCATCTTTGAGGGCAGGGGAGCCAGTAGCAGTAGATGCTTTTGTAAAGGGTGGGCGTTAACAGCTGAGAATGACGCGGAGGTTGCCATTGCATCTTCCTCTTGACATGGAATAAGATGGAAAAGGAAAGGAAAGTTAAGTTCATTAATGGATCTGCGGAGAAGGGCTAGGGATAGTTTGGAGCTATCATGGATCCATGGCTTGCGCGGGGGAACGGGTAGTCTAAAATGGTGATTGCGGGGAAAGATGGGGTAACATTGACAGTGGATGGAGAGAAGTAGATGAGATGATATTATCATATTCAAATACAATTAATTGATAAATACATAGATAATGCATCATACTCTATTGCTGCCTGGAGATAAGTAGAAATATGACTGGGAACCTCTGAGAAAGCCTATTGATATCTGCATGTCTCATCACTAGAGCAGTATTATACCTAACAAATGTATAATATCGTAAAGCATCATAAGGTCTTATTTCACTCTGTAACTACCCGAGCTGAGAAAGTCCCAACTGCATCTACGACTGACCGTATGCCGTGCTAACGACATTGGCGGAGTGGCTTAACAAAACGACTGGCCAAAAACCCTTCCAGGCCACGTTCCAGAAATGAAAGCCCCAAGCCTCAATATGCAGGTTCCCTAGCGTGCCGTCACCGTCTCTCCAACACGTTTTTAGCGGGCTGAGGTTCCAGTTCCAGGCGACATGACACCCTTCTTTGCCAGGCGGTAATAGGTTCCCGGTGTTTGCACCGCACGCTACGGATTTTCCGCCGGAACTGGACCGTGTAAGAAGGGTGTGGTTGAATAGCCTTTCTTTTTGAGGATTTGACTGTATCACCGAATGATTGGTTGGTATTTTATGGTTGGGTTTGTCACTCTGATGATGTCTACCGCTCTCGGTTAAGTGGGAGCAGGGGTATTCTAATGCTGTAAATGAAGTATCCAAGCTTGATATTCTATTTCTTGCTAGATATCATTTAGTCAATGCTCTGACATATCGCTTAATAGTTGCAAGAAGATGGTTATAGGAACATGCAGACTGCCATCACAAGAACCAAGGCCATCGAAGAGCAATGATATCTTGCTGAACCCTTGCTGTAAGTGGTGCGGGAATACAAGGGTACGTTAAAAGCGTTTGATTCAACTAATGCAAAGCAGACAAACAGCGGATCCGACGCAAACTAAAGAAAAAGGATAAAGCTTGTATTTGGTAGCGCAAGCAACTAAAATAAGAGGCGGCAGAGCAGGGAGGCGAAACAGTGCCAAGGGTTTTGAGATGGGGACAAACAAAAACAAGTACCCGAGGATCTCTTTAAGGACATGTTTGCGTCTGTGTGAGTGCGGAGCGTGGCCTGGCCTGAGAGAGGTGAGATGAGATGAGTTGGATTGGGATGGGATGACATGACCCGTCACTCAAAGACACAAGGGCAGCAGATTCTGTGATGACGTGACGTGCTCATGTATACAATTCAACTGTATTCGACGAAGTATGGTACACAGTTCGATCAGAATAATACTCGATAGACTAACCAAGAAGTTGGAGAAATAGACTTGAACTAACGTTAGCTCTTGGGGTATCATTGAGAAGCAAGGTAGTCTGATAAACAAAAATTAGTCTGTATCCTTGATAACCAACAAGCATCAAACAATGGATGCTGTTCTCTTCCACTTACCCCTCCAACTCTTCTCTGCTCTTCCTATCGCGGCTCACACCTCGCACTTGAGAAACATGCCCCAACACGCTCAGAGCGCCATCTCGCGTGGCCGCCCCTCGGACGCACAAAGGAAGCCGTACAGTCCTGTGTTGTGCTCTTGCATGTCATGTCTGGCGTTACATGGCCCATCTGCCGGGCTCCATAATGATGTCCCATTTTCTTCTTTATCAAGTCACCGCTGCGCTGCATAGACTACAAGGGTTGTATTTCCCTGCAAAGGTACCCCGCAGAGAAAGAATAAGATCCCATCGTTAGATCCCGGGATATGATTATGGCTGTACACCCCTCCCTGAGACATGACAGCTTGGGATATGCTCAAAGGATTTTCTGGGATGTGGTTCGTCGGTAAATGGAAGCTCCTGTCGGCTGCAGTAGCGGACGGACAAATGGATGAAAATATCTGGTGCAGACATGGGTGAGGGTTGTAAGTGAGAGAGAAAAGCGTAGGTGAGAGTGTTGTGGCTGCATACCTTCTCAACACTCCTATTTCTTTCTATCCACTATCATCGTTAGCTCTCGACGAGGATGCATTTCTTTCTCTCTTGGCAAAGAAATGTAGCCGCTTGAATCTCCACACGCTGGGGGTGTAAGAGTGCAAGTGAGGCCTTCCTCAAATAGTCCTTTTCCATCTACTTCAACTATTAAAAGGCTTCATCCCCATCAGTTGCAAGCATGACTTGAGTAGATCTTCACCCTCAGAGTATATACAAGAAAACGGCCTTGATAACTCTTCTTGCTATCGGATCTCCCGTCCTTTCGCCTCGTTCGAAACGCAAAGAAAGGGTTTCGTTTCTCCTGTTGCACCGTCACTCCCGCGTCTGGGGTTCGTTCTTGTTGTCTTGTCTCGCATCTTCGTCAACCGAAGATAGACAGTACGCTCCACTACGCTGCACCTTCCTTGAGTCTCAAATCTTCCTTTTTTGAGCCTCTCCTTCCTCTTCCCCGGTGATCTTTTCATCTGGTCCCCCCCTCCTTCCTCTTCTGTCTCGGCTGGTTGCTGCGCTCTTGTCCCCCATCAGTTCCTTCCTCCCACGTTTTTCTGATCCGCCGCTATCCTCAAAGAGGCCGGGCCTACTTCTACCCTTTACCATCTCCCTGGTGAATCCCGAGAGATACGAAAACCCGTGTTTGGAGTATATCAGCATGAGCGACTACGATCGAAAGGAACCCTTCGACGAGAAGGCCTCGACCTCTGAGGTTGACCTCGTTGTTGCTGACCCTGATGCTGGATTGAGCGAGACTGAGAGGCAAGAAGCTGTGAGTAGCACATATTATGTCAAATATTGATGAAGATGTACTGACAAGGTTTCAGGAGAAGAAGCTGCTCCGAAAGATTGATATGCAGCTTGTGCCTTGGGTATGACAACTCCGCGCTTCATAAGATATAACAACGAACTAACAACATTAGCTCTGCCTTCTTTATCTCATCTGCTTCCTCGACCGAACCAATATCGGAAATGCCAAAATTGCTGGCCTCCTCGATGACGTGCACATGAACACCTCGCAATTCAATGCGACTTTAACCATCTTCTACATCTCGTACGCCATCTTTGAGCCGCTGGCCAATGTTCTTCTGAAGTGGTCCAAGCCTTCAATCTTTATCCCTGCCATCATGTAAGCTTTCGCACCAATGCAAAACTGCCTTCACAGCAACTTACCGATCTTGCAGGGTTCTCTGGGGAGCAGCCATGCTAGGTATGGGTTTCGTCAAGAACTGGGATGGTCTTATGGCTGCTCGCTGGTTTCTTGGTGTCACAGAAGCCGGACTCTTTCCTGGAATCAACTACTACCTATCCTGCTGGTATAAGCGATCCGAGTTCGGTGCCCGCGCGGCCTGGTTTTTCTCAGCTGCTGCGCTTGCTGGCTCTTTTGGCGGTCTTCTGGCTGCTGCTATCCAGAAAATGGATGGTGTTTCTGGAATTGCTGGTTGGGCTTGGATCTTTATCATCGAGGGACTTCTTACGATCATTATTGGTATCGTCTCGTTCTGGATGGTTCATGACTTTCCCACAGAAGCCAAGTTTCTCGACGAAAAGGAGCGAGCTCGTGTTATTTACCGACTCGCTGCTGATAAGCAGTCTTCGGCTAAAGACGAAAAGTTCAAGATGAAGTATTTCTGGCAATCTATCACCGACTGGAAGACCTATGTGGGCATGCTCATCTATATGGGACCCCTAATGCCCCTGTACTCCTTCAGTGTCTTCCTACCGACCATCATTCAAAACATGGCCTTTACCGACAAGAAGGCAGTCGTCAAGAATCAGCTTCTCAGTGTACCACCCTATGCCTTGGCAGCTGTCGCCACTATTTGTGTCGGTATCTACTCGGACAGGATTAACAAGCGAGGCATCTTCAATTTGATTGCGGCGCCCATAGGAATGGCAGGCTTCATCATGCTCATCGCCTCTACAAACCCTGCCGTGCAATACACTGGATGCTTCTTGGGTGCTCTCGGTATCTACCCTGTCATCCCCATTACCATCAGCTGGGTCGCCAACAACGTTGAGGGTGTGTACAAGCGAGGTATCACTCTCGGCTTTGTCATAGGTTGGGGCAACCTCAACGGTGTTGTGAGCAGCAACGTCTTTTTTAACAGTCCTCGTTTCTACGAGGGTCACGGCACAGTTCTGGGATACATGTTTGGGGCCATTTTCTGTGGCAGTCTCCTGATGTATGCCATGCTTGCCCTTGAGAACAAGAAACGGTTGGCGGGTGAACGGGATCACCTCCTGGAGGGCAAGTCTGCCGAGGAGATCCACGAGATGGGCGATAAGCGACCCGATTTCATTTACACACTGTAAGAGTATTTACGACTTATCATTAAGAGGAGGGGAAAACCGATCGGTGGTACATGGGTCTAAACAGGGTTGTAAATTGAGTCACGAGTATGTAAATCAGCGATCAGTGTCAATTGATCATAGGTACATAGCAAATATCCTGTCTCTCCTACCTTGAGGTCTCCTGTTAAGCACGGTATAAAGTGTCATACGCCTTTCATGTGATATTTTCTTGTATACTGTGATGTTGGTTAGACTTGTACTAGTGGTCAGTCACGTGACCGTTGATGTTCTGGAAGCAAGAGAGATCTCTCATCTCACAGCCTGATGGTAGGATCAGCCAGCCACAGCAACCAACAAGATGAATATGCTGCGCGTGATTAGCTGACAGACGCCTCCCCTGATAGCCACCTTAACGGCCATGCTCGAAATAGTAGCGGCTAATGCAAGAATTACCATACACTGTATATACCCAGGCAAATGTGTATGCACTTTGCAATGAGAAGGCGAGCCCTAGGATTGCAGATGGTAATTGGATCAAAGGTATTGTTTGTCGCAGCAGCCACCCGCCACGTTTCATCCTCTCCCACGCGACCGAGAGGCTAGAGAATGAGAGATGAGAGAAAATCCGGCAATCAAACTCGAGTCTGCGCTGAGATGTTGAATGGGGGTGATGTGACACTCTGATTCAGCCCACGGGAGCGTACAGCTTTTAATCAAAGCTAAGAGGACGAGGCTTCTTGACCGCAATTAAATGATAGTGAAAGATGTAGAAAGCTGAATTAAAAGATTAGTTTAGTGCTTCGGAGAGAAGGAAGGCTGAATGTTGGTGGTGAAAACCGTTGATAGTCAAGAAATGGTGCTTGTTTGCTCTTATTGTTACTGTTTACCCCTGTAATTCTCTCGATTGCCATGCGATGCCAAGACTCTGGAGAGATCTCGAGGCTGTGATGTTTGTCTGCACGGATGGGGCGAGGTTGGAGATATAGCCTACTTGCTTCACCGCTTACGGTATAGACTGCACGTTGTTAGTTCCTGTTTAGCTTGCGGGAGATGGGCAGGCTTGGAGATTACCGTTGAGTCTGGGGAAGTTGCCAAGATTAAGGCTAAGGCTATCGATGGTGGCAAGTGATAAGTGACAGTGTTAGATGGTGAACCAATCTTGTAGTTCGAGTATTGGCACTGCACTGCGCTGCGCTGCAGCTGCGCAGCCAAGACAGTAATTAAATCGTTGGTGGGAAACTTGCAGAGAGAAAGTGTTTCGATTCTGGAAGCATTTGTAGTCAAGAGGAGGGTGAGAAGAAGAAGAGATTGGGTAGATAATCAGAGATAGTTGTAAGGTCAAGAGGATTGTGCTGGTTGTTTGTTGGACTGAATAATTGACACTGACCTCTACTGAATTATGTGTTAATGTTGACCCAAATAAATCCCCTCTCATCTCCTTCACATGGAGATCAAGAAACACAGTCAAAAGATCCCTCGTCTAACGGGTACGTGCAGCTCTTGGAGGTGACACCACATCTCGACTTGGCCCATCTTGAATCACTCCCTCTTCCCTTTTCTCTACTATTCTGCTCTACTCTCCACAATCATTTTCTTCTCCCATCGCTTAAACAAAAACAAACTCGCGCCTTCTCGTCTTTTGTTTCCCTTTCTAGTTACGCAAAGAGGAAAATCGGCTACCTACCTTACCTCGATCCATCCACTCATTCTGCCCTCTTTATTTACTATCACTCGACTCCCTCACACTTTTTGTTCAAGGACAGGATATTCTTGCTACTCGCTACCCATCCCCTTGTCTGGGACTCGGGAAACGAGAAAAAACAATCATCTTGAGAAACAAAAGATGACGCTCAAGTTCATCGCGGGGAGAGGCTCTGACCTTTTGGATGAGAGCCAGAGACATACGCTCGTGTTGTTTGAGCGCATTGGAGGGTCAGTCAGCTTGATCTCTGTGCTTCTGATATTCATCACCTACGCCCTCGTCCCGCGAGTTCGCAATGTGCAAAACACTTTTATAGTGTTTGCCAGCGTTGTCAATGTCGGGGCTAGCTGTGCGAGTATCATCGCTATGGATGGACTGGAACTTGGTGTTTCTTCGCCTCTCTGTCAGGCGCAGAGCTTCATGTTCCATATGTGAGTAATTTACTGTCATCTCCTTATCACAAACTGACTTAGGTCATAGGTTTATGCAGTCTGATCCTTGGTGGTCACTCGCCATGGCCTTCAACGTCTTTCTCGTCTTCTTCTTCCGCGCCAGTCCGGATTCGTTCCGTCGGTGGTGGTGGGTGTATTGTCTCATTTGTTACGGTGGCCCTTTTGCTATTGCCATTGCGTTGCTTCTGGTTAGAAACCCGAACCGCGGCCTTGTGTTTGGCCAAGCCACTGTGAGTTCCCCCCTTACAAGAATGATACTGGCAGCTGATTCATGGACAGATCTGGTGCTGGGTTAACCGGGACTGGGAAAACATTCGCATCTACACTTACTACATGCTCATCTGGGTGTGTATCGCTGGATCACTGATCTTCTACTTCATGGTTGGATATCATGTGTTTCGGTCTCGAAACAGACTCAAGAGTTTGTCTGCTTCTAAAAGTAGAGAGCCAGCCCCTATTGAGCCTTCTCAAGGTGTAAGTGATATCCTTTCATTTATATGGTACTAGACTAATGTATATATAACAGAGACAAGTCGACTTTCTCACAGTCCCTCAAGATTGCTTCTACGGAACCATCGTCACCGAAGTCCAAGTCGTCCACTCAACGGCTGCAACGGCCTCCACGAACCATCTCCCCGATCCTCCGAGACCCGCGTACACAGCACGCTCATCGACACCTCAAGTCTCCTTCGACGAACCCCCTGGAGGAATGCAAGGATCCAACAGTCACTACTTCTCAACCTCTATATCCCCCGGTGTCATCCAAGACCGAGTTAACAGCTCGCCCCTACGTCGCATGCACGTAGCGACCAACCGAACCCTCAGCAAATTCGTCATCGACGACCCTATAAAGAAGGCTTATCTGCGCACGAGCTTCCTATTCGCCCTTAGTGTGTTGGTGACCTGGATTCCGAGCAGCTTAAACCGCATCCACAGCTGGCTGACTGGCAACTCACCCTTCGAGTACCACGTCGCCACAGCCGCTGTACTTCCGCTCCAGGGCCTCTGGAACGCAGTCATTTTCTTCGTCACTAGTTTCAAGGTCCTCAAAGAGTGGTGCAAAAACCTCGGACAGGACACGAATCTTCAAGAAAGAGAAATGACACAGACGAGGGGAGAGTTTGATGAGCAGGTTGGGAGGAGCGGCGAGAGCTTCCTGGATGACACAGACTCCGGTAGTGACGTTGAGCTGCGACGCATGGGAGAAGCGCCAGGGAAGAGATCCCCGAGTCTCTAAGACTCTTTTCCTTTTTTCTTTTTTGAAATGATCTGGGGATTTATTGTATGATCTATATGTATGCTGATGATGGAGTATTTGGTTTGCGACAAAGGCGATATTGATCGCTATCTAGTAGGTAGACTAGATTGAGGCTCGATGATGTACCTCGCTGGTCTGAAGGCCATTGAGCCGGCAATATGTAAAGTCTAATACAGAAAAATGATTTTTGAATTGTTGCGAGCCCGTATATGCGTAGCGAAATGTTGAAGTCTCATGGTCATCTTACATAGCAGCGCCGTGGATCACAAGAGTCTTGCCCGAGTTTCCCATTTCCTCCACAGCAGACAACTCCAGTGCTTCCGACATGTTATGCACACGAACAAGGAGTTCTATCATAAGTTAGCACATATTCAATTCGCCATGATACAAAACCTCGAAGCAAACCTTCATAGACCAGCTTATAATGAACTGGCGGATCGTCATCAGGCCCTGAAATCAAAGGCATCGTCTCAGACGGCGCAAGGGCGACACTGAACCGAATTCCAACATCCTTGTTCTTGTCGACCCAGAGGACATTCTCGGGAGATGAATCTTGTTTGCTCGCCGCCTCGGCAAGCCATTTTCGGAATACACGTACGACTCCATCAACAAGGTTAACATGGCTTATGAACAGTCCACTCCTCGGCCCTTCCTTGACGAGGTTAATCGACGCAATCAACTGAGAGAACAACTCCCCGTCATCGAGATTTATATCCTGCGTCGCTGTATCGTCATTCACATCATCCGAAGGTTGAGCTTCCGTTGGACGTCTGCGTACTCTTCTAGCACTTCTGTTCTCTGGTGCAAACACCGGTTTAAAGGAAGAATACAAACGTCGCAGATCAGCTAGTTCAGTCGCATCTTCACTAACAGAAGGGCCTTCCGGTGTCACTAAGCCTTGGTAGCGACATGCTAGATATGGCGTGTAGAGCTGGTCGCTTGGATGGTAGCATTCTAGAATGAGTTTGTTTTCGGGGAGGGGAGCAGCTTGGAGGAGGCGTTGGTGGATGAGACGTGTGATCAAAGAGTAAATACGACGGTTGATGGTGGCGAAGGAGAGTAGCTTTTTGGTTGAGAGGGGAGAGAGGATGGATGTGAGGATCTGAGCAAAGTCAATTGAAAGGTCTGAAGGTTAAAATCTGGGAAACTTACTTCATTCGGTAGACCATTCATTGAAGCATCGTGAGACGTCATGATCGGTGAAGGCGAGTATCTGGAGTAGTGATAACACCGAGTGGCGATAGGACAAGAACAAGACACAATTGCAATTGGGTTTATGAAACCAATGAGGGGCTGTTTAGCCCATGAACGAGATCAAATGTTTGAGTATTTCAGTGATGAAAATGATGACTTCTTGGCGTAGGATTGTAAAATGATGGTGCAATGGATGAAGCTTCAAGTTGACAGCTTCAAGTCCAATAACGAGGTTGATCTAAAACGCGGGGGAGGGGCAATTGATTTAGTCAGCATCCGCAAGTCCGAATGACGAAACATTTTGATAAAGAGATAAAGCTAAAGAATAGTAACAGCTTTTAAGCATCAATTGACTTGTCAAGCGTTTACTCTATTGATTCAGTGATAATGTCGGTGTATAATACCAGTGACGGGCGTCTTGATAAGTGAATCCATGTCCAACAAGTTATCTGCCACCTCAATTTTGGAATTCGTTAATGCTCTCCGTATGGCATTGGAGCTCATAGTAGTCTAGGTAGGATACAATTTGAGGAGAGAGATGAGGTGCGAATTATCTCCTCGATACCGCCGGGCCCCACTCCGTGACAAGCACCCGGACCGGAAGCCATACGGAAGTTACTCCACTTTTGACCGGTCCAAATAACGACATCAGTTCATATAAGCTCGGCGAACTAGGTGTAATTTCCATTCAACATTCGATTGAGCTTTCTATGACATCTTCGACTTGAGTATAGAAACCATATCAGCACCTGTCTCGATGATATTCCATCCAGAAAATATGAGCACAAGAGACACGGGGTTCTTCATAACCTTTGGATGGCTGAACGTAATCCCTTCTTCTCTAAACGATTTGCCAAGGAGGCAAGCCCAAGCTTCCATGATACCATGTGGTATTTTCTCGACCATTTGGGCTGATTTCCCCTCTCCCCAGCCTAACTTAGAACTCAATTGGCAAAGCTATAGTCCCGAGAGTAGCCACGATATCGACATGGAATTGGTTGAAACGGAGCATACGCGCCAGATATCAAATCAACACCACCCATAACATGTAATGGCTGAGAAGAGGGGGTATTCGGGTTGAATCAACGACGACATTGATGGCGGGGAAGTCCTCGTCCTCTGGAATATTGATGTATAAATGTACCGACACCTAGCGTTCTCTTCTCTTCTCTCCTTTCCCTCTTGCAAAGCCTCCTGGACTCTTCCCTCGCTAGTTTCAGCTCTAATAAAGCAATGCGTATCGACGTCCTGCTGGGCCTCGGCCTCCTGGCCGAGACTGCTTTGGCACTTCCTCAACCTCCTCCTACTACTAGAGTCCCTAAGCCTAGAGTTGTAATTCCTTTTCCTCCTCCTTTTCCTCCCAATCCTAAATTCTGGACTCTATTCAACAAAGGTAAGTCCAGTATTACCAGTCAAAAAGACTTACAGCTCACCAATTCTTCTTCTAGTGAGACAGTCAACCCAGGTAGTCACTGCTACCGTCACCGCCGATCCGGCCACGATAGCCAATGCTACCATCATTCGCGATCCCAAAACGGAAACGGAGGCTACAGCTACCGATGCCTCGACTGTGGAAGTAAAGACTACTTCTGCTCCTGAAACTGGTGAAGATCAAGCGCCAGAGGCAGTAGCTACCGATGATGGAACTGGACTCGCCCGTAAAACCACTGTCATTGTCGATACACAGACAGTCTTCAAGACCAACACGCTCTCCGATACTACCACCCTTTCGGTAACAGCCACACAAAATTTGACTAATTGGGCCACTGCTACGACCACCGTCAACGCTACCTCAACTGTCTTGGAGACGGCGGCCGTTTCTACCACACAGACTTCTATTGTCAATGCTACTGAGACGGTCCTTGCTACCAGCTCTGCTACAACTACGCAGACATCTCTCGTTACTGCAACTGTCTCTGCTACTGTCTCTGCTACTGTCTCTGGTACTACGACCGAGGTTGTCACTTCCATCAGCTCTGCTACCACAACAGATACCACGACTGAGGTCCTTACCTCGACTATCTCTACTACAGAGACTGACACAACAACTGAGGTCCTTACCTCGACCGTCTCTGCTACAGAGACTGACACGACAACTGCGGTCGTCACTTCGACTGCCCTTGCTACGGAAACAGACACAACAACTCAAGTTGTTGCATCCACGTCGACTATTCTTTCCACCGATGTCGTTTCTGCGACTTCGACCGAATTGGTTACTTCCAACGTAACAGAGACGGTCTTTTTCATGGATAGAACTACGAGTACTGATACTCAGACTGTTACTGCTACTGTTCAGTCTACGCAGACGATTTCGTCCACTGATATTGATTCTTCTACTTCTACCCTGACTGCTACTGCTACTGTCTTTGTGACTAGCTCTGCTGCTACCACCGAGACCGACGTCGTCACTTCTACAAATGTTGTGACTTCTACGGCCACTGTTACGACGACAGTTTCGATGACGAATCCTGTGACTGTTACTTCTACTGCAGTTGAGACTTCGACATCAGTTGTCAATTCTACTTCAACAGTCTTCATCACTGATTCTGTTGCTACTACTCAGACAGCAACCGTCGCATCGACTGATGTTGTTGAGACTACATCTACATTCTTTACCACGGCTGTTGCTTCTTCTACCGTTACAGAAACCGCAACTGCCACTTCTACTTCAACAGTCAACTCGACTTCTACCCTCACGGCCACTGTCCCTGCCACGGTGACTTCCACTTCGACGGATGTTGCTACTGTCACTTCTACAGTTGAGACAACTGATACCTCATTCACTACCGGAGTGACATCAGTTACGAGAACTGGTACCATCTTCCTAGTCGAGACAAGCGTCAACTCAGCGACTACCACTTCCACGCTCCTTACTACACTCACTACCACCGACACAGTCGTTGTCTCTAGTACCTCTACATCCTCTGCCGTAGAGACACAGACGCAGACTGCTTCTACTCTCACCACTGTCACTACCACCAATACCGCCAACCTGCAGTCATCCACTATCGCCGTTGCCTTCCTTACAACTACAGTCACTAGGTCTGCCCAGCCTTCAGCCAGTGACACCGACGCTCTCTACAGGAGGGTCGTGCCCAAGTCTGTGATCTCTGAACAGGCCGCTGCCGCAGCTAACTCCAGCACGGAGTCTACAGTTGCTGCTGCTTCAGCCTCCAGCTCTAATGCGCAGTCAATTGCCGCTGTTTCAGCTTCCAGCTCTAGCTCCAGCGCAAGTTCTACGGTTGTCCCTGCTTCAGCCTCTAAGTCGTCTACTACGGCTGCTGCCTCTACCTCTAACTCTAGTGCGCAGTCAATTGCCGCTGCGTCAACTTCCAGCTCCAGCTCCAGCTCCAGTGCGCAGTCTACAATTGCCGCCGCTTCAGCCTCCAGCTCCAGCACAAACTCGTCTACTATCGCTGCTGCCTCCGCCTCCGAGCCTCCTACTGTGGAGAAGTTCCGTTCTACTACTACTATGATTGCCCCTGCCACCGTAGCCAAGGCTCCTACATCGAACAACACAGTTGCAGCCGCTGAGTCCAAGTGCACAAAGGCCAAGACCAGCACGAGTATGACCACGGTCATCGTTGTTGCCACAGATGCGCCTTCTTCAAAGCCTGCTCAGTCCACTGTTATTGTCACCCAGGTGGTTCAGGTTGCATCAGCCTCTAAGCCCGCGTTTGATACCTTGGAAGTCACTTGGGCACCTACCGAAACGTTTTCTACATCTAAACAGCCTGGTTGGACAGTTGTACCTGCTTCTGAGTCTACTCTGTTTAATCAGAATACTACGGAGACTAATTCAGAGTCAACTTATGGCGCTGCTGCTCAGTCCATTGCTGGTTCTTCCTCCGGATCTGCTTCAGCTGCCGAGTCGACATCTAACTCTACCTTCCGCACTGTTGCCAAGTCTACTTCCGGTTCCAGCTCTGGGTCAGCATCTAAGTCTACTCCTCAGCCCTCTGTAAGTGTTTCAAGGGTTACAGTCGTCCAAGAACCAGCTACAATTACAAGCATAACGACTGAGACCCGTACCACGACTGAGATAGCATTTACTGCTTCACCTGCCAGCTCCGCGGTAAAGAGCTCTAGCTCCAGCACGGAGAGTGTCACTGAAGCGGCCGCTTCTGCAACTCAGACTTCTACAAGGGGAGGTTCTACCACTACTACTACTCCTACCCCAGAGGCTACTCCCCTTGAGGATGGTGCCCCCGTCCCTGACAACTGGCTGTTTCGAGCCATGAAGTCCCTCCGCTTTTGGTAGACAAAGGGATGTACAGGTTCATGGGAATCAGACATATGTCCGCTGGCATATTCAGAAGATCTACCTAATAGACATTAGAAATAGGTAGTCTAGAACGTAATTGACGAATATTCAGCTATCAGACTTCTCTTGGTGATTCGTAGACCCCCTAACAACACGAAGAATCAAGCTGAAGATCGGCGATCCGATAAGAAAGCTTGTTCATCGCAGCCAAGACAAGTATTTCTCCATCAAGCTTCCTCTCCCGCCTGTCCAACTGTGTAACTCTCCTCTCCGGAGAAAATCCAAAATCCGTATGTAACACGCCGATAAAAGAACAAGATGGAATCTCCATAGATCGTCACACCGGTAAGTCAAGACGAAGGGGACCCTGAAGCTAAATCTCCGACGTGTTTTTCCCGTCATGATTTACCGAGAACTCGGGCTTGAACTTGAACTTACATGATACATGAGATCTTGCAGTTCAATAGTATGTATGTCTCAGGGTATGTTGAAGCGGCAGACTCAATGTTACTCATCGGGTCGGGGCTTTGACAGTTTAAGGAAATAGGATGAGCACTGCACGACGGAGTATTCAGAAATGCATGTTGGAAGAACTGGTGGGGAAAATGTTTCAAAACAAGATCATCGTGACACAATCTGTTGTGTATAGTTGACTCTGAATATCGCGGCGTCTATTCCGCTCCAAGCCGGCGGTTGTCACAGAACAGCTTTACAAGGTAAACTAATTGTCAAGGTTATCTCAACCTTCTTACTATAACATGTTACCCTTCTTTTTGCTTGAACAGTCTTCCTTGTTTCTCATGTCTTGACGGAACATACTTGAGTCTCATGTAAATGTTCGATACCCTATACCACTCACGATTCCGATATGGTTGATGTTATCGAAACTACCGACATGTGAATCAGTACCACCACAGAATGATTCCAAGACATGCATATTGGCTACCCATAAAAGCCTGCATTATTCTGCCGTCTTCCCGTCAATTCTGTGTCATGACATATTAACGTAGCATTCCGTCAATGACATGCATGTCGGTCTGTTCAACAACACCCTGCAAGGGATTTCGTGGGGGTTTAGGTCAGCGCGGAAACTATCTCATGCCCGGTATGTATGACTACCAGGCTTATATGAGGCATAATCTTCTCCATCATAGGAAATCCCCTTGCTAGAGTTGCACAGAACGTAAAGATCGGCGATCATATCTACAGCATGCCGCGCGCAATCTCGTGTGACGCTTATTGGAGATAGGCAGAGGCTCTGCGTAGAATGTCAGTAGTAGAGACGCTGCATCACACATGCAGAGACTCGAAGTAACTCTAAGCATGAGCTGATAGTTTGGGTGCAACGGAGATGCACTTGGAATCATCCAGCATGTCCAGAGTCACATTCGCAGCACACTTATGGAAATCCAATATCCAGCCTCCCCAACTCCTCATGCAATGCACTGAAAAGGAACAGAAATTGCGATCCGATGATGCAGCTTTCAGTCCAATGTCCACCTGTTTCAACCTTTACACAGCTGTGACATGCTGATCCATGATCCTGCTATAGACGCGATATTGACTTGAGCTGGGGTGCTACTGAGGTCTCTGGAGAAGTTATGCAACAGAACCCCGAAGGATAAGCACATATATGCTTCAAAGCCCCGTAGCCGCTTCCTCAAGCGTGCAAGAAAGCTGTTACCGCTGATAAGATGAAATAGTAGGTGGTGTGATCTCACATGATAGGAAACAAAACTTTGTTTTCTCAATCATACACACTCCTCGGTTTCAACGCGAGCTTGAGCCTATCAACATTCGCAAGTTGCTGAGAAATGATATTCTTCACAATCGGGCAACACGCCACATCAGCTGATATGCGTTGAGGCCACACGGTATCCCTGAGAAACGCGAAAGCGCGATATCTAAACTTCTTTGTTTGGTCAGCCAAATACTATCAAAGACTTGTTAAAGCGGAATATTGATTTAGCATGCCGTCGCCTGAACGTTGAGTGGGACGAAAGAGGAGTCCATCGAGTAGGCTTTCTACTTGACGAGCCAAACTGTTGTACGAAGATGTCCAGATTAATCGCCTGCTATTTTGAGAAGACTAGAAAGCAGATTGTCGCTTTTGATATCACCGATGGCGTAACCAAGGAGTTCTTACCCTGAACTGAATGACGCGTAGGGCTGAGTCACTTTTATCTGGTCTCGTAGCCAGGGTCGGAGTTTTGTTGATGTCTTTGTCTCTGCTTACCATACGACAAGTCATAACCCCGACCTGCTGCAGCCTGCATAGCTATGTCAGATTGGTTCGTATCCTGCCATCAAACGAAGATCCATGCTGGCCTGTCAGCTTGGCTATACCACTCGGAACTAATACCCAGAGCGGCAGAGGAAACAGTCTCTTCTTGTCAGACCGGGCCGTTCCCGTGTAAGCCTCATCCGTTGTTGTGCGGAGACTTTTTCCTACATTGAAACGATGGAGAATAGAAAGTGCCAAGCTGTGAAGTCCATATAAGCGGAGACATCAATGCAGTGATACAATTGGTCTTTCGATATAATTGTCAGAGAGGCGGCTGTGCTTTGTGTGAGCAAGATAGGAAGCAATTCTGTTTTCCTTTCTCTGTACTTTTGTTGCGCTGTCGCTTTCTGTACTCACTTAATGCTGGCTATGGTGCTGAGTCGTGTCAGCCACCATCCATCTCGAGAAACTGATCTAACGCAGGATCATTCTTTAGTATCAAGTGGCGGTCTTCGGACCTGAGCCAAGGCCGTTGTTCAACTCGCCCGATAGAACTCGGCGTCATCTGCCCAAATGGCGACCATTCACGCAATGTCAACTGTCCAAGGTGTGCTTGGATGTTCTTGTTTCGAGGATCTGGAGCATATGCAATATCGGTAACTCAACTTCGCCTTCTCAGATGCTGAGGTCAATGAAGAGTCCCTAATAAACGTCAAAGCTACCGGTTTTTGTGTATCGCTTGAACCTACAGAGAATACTTGTAGTCTCTCCGGCCCATTGGTGTAGTCGCTTGCTCGTTGAGGTATAGTAAGCTTGAGAAGGATTTGAAGAGTTGGGCAGATATTGAGCCGTGCTGTCCAAGACAGTACCTGTCCACTGTCATAGCTTGGTTTGTCATAGCTGCTGATAAGTATGCAAGGATCCGGCGAGCAGATCCATGTGGCACACACATTAGCCAGGTGTGGATGAGAAGGAGGGAAGGGGGAGATGCTTCCAGATTATCTGCTAAGGTCTCTGACTTGGCAGTAGATAAACCTTCCGTTGTTGGAGTTGTCTGAATAAATCTCCGGATGTACCATCTGCCTCAATCATTGGCGGGCTTCGTTTGACATGGCTGTCCATAAAGCAGTCTCGGGGGCTTTGTATCATCGTTGGCCTTTTGTTTCGACAGCGCGGTCATGTTTAATCCACATATCGGCACTCTTACTCATTTTAGGACGGAGAATGGGAACTATTCAGATGCTGGTTTCACCATCTGAACTCCTCGGTGAGCGCGTGTCGGTTGCCTCATGCTTATCGTTGCTTGGACTTGTTTCGTGCTACATTACCGCGACGTGCGTCCCAGTGCGCGGCTCTGTCAAACTAGGCTGCCTGCAATTCCGACTGGCTGGACTTATAAAATGTTTCGGAATGACGGACAGTAGCTCAGCCTTGTTGTGTTCCCAAGATTCGTTCCAATGGTTGGTAAAGCTCGCTTTCCTTGGAAAGGGATCGATGGTCGCGACAGCCAAGGTCTCAAATTCCCAGAAAGCAGAGAAGCTTAGTCGGACAGAAGGAAGTACCTACAGATCACCGTTGGTAATCCCCATTAGGATAAGCCTTCTGGTACACGTTGGTCGTTGTGAACCGAAGATTAGGTAGTTAAGCTTTTGAGGGCTTTGAGACAGTTCCCAATGAGGTGACACCAACATAAGGTACTTCTGTCATACGTGGACGCTGGCACAACTGAAGGTATCGTATTGGCTTTGAGGTATTCGGGTTGAGTGACTTGTTTTCGGTCCATCTCTGACGGTTGAGGTTGTTGATGGCGTAAATATTCCTTGATTTGAAGGCGATATCTAGGACAATTTATCAAATCAGAGTCTTTCCAGATATGTGGTGACTGGACCAAGTGCTCGAAATGCATGCCAAGGGCCATCAACGGATGCGAAAAGCCAAGTTTGATTTAATGGCGAGTGTGTGCAACATCTGCCGGCATTCAGCTCTCTGGGTCTTGAGGGGTACGGATATGCATATGACAGGCTGGCATCTGCTCGTGTATGCAGATAGAAAGACACGGTGGTTGATTTAGTGGTGTGCGTTTCCAATCAAATAAGTCCAGGTTTTCTGATATGGATGGCTAGATTAAGAACAACAAAAGTGCCAGCCGGGCTTGAAGGAAAAGGAATGCCCGATTGTTTACGTGACGCAAAAGCTTAAGTAAGTCTTGGAGTTTGTGTAATTGGAGTAACTGCAATTGGGGTCGCTACTTCCATGAAAATGTCACACTGGTCTGGGGTTGGAAAGAACGACGGGCAGGCAGGCGGTCGATAGCACTTTCTCTGCTCTAGTACCTCCAAGTACCTGCCTGCCTACCTCTTGGGTCTTTACTCAATCATGAACCAACAACCCTCAGTCTTCGCATTTCCCACAGAGCCTCGGGCTTTTTTCCATGTGATGAATTCATCTTTCACCGGAAGATCTCATTGGAGACTTCTTATACAATATTTTGGCCTTTCCCTCCACGGTGTTCCCGAGTCTTGGAGGGGTGTTCAAGATGAACCAGATTTCGGTCAAGGCAGAGACATACGGGTCGCGATATGACGAGCTGTACGACCCACGGCCCATCGACTAAGCTCACATGGATGTACATGGGCTAGGCTACGTCTATCAAAGGAGCTGACGGTATCGCGGCCTCGAAGATCGTTATGCCGGTATCCAAGCCACTGTCTTGCCGTATGGGAGACGATACCTCCATGAGCTACTTGGAGGGTAGGCTATCCCTATTCATGTTCGCTGACTTATTTCTAAGATAAATTCTCACGTAATGCTATCGACTGTTGCACGCGGGATTCTGTGTTCCTGGCAGCTCGGCCTTTACCCATTTCTGACGAATAACTGGACAAATTCAGCGTACCATCCTCTTATATATATCCTGCAACTTGACGTCTATACAAGAGCTCCAAAGATATATCTATCCATCTCTCGATAAAGAACAAGTGTTAAATGTGGGATAGTCAGGGGAAAGAGGTTTGTTAAGACTGCTCTTGACTGACCTGAGAAGTGTTGACTGACAAGAACTACAAGCAACCGCAGATGTGGTCGACACATGACCTTGCTTGTGCGCACTGCCGCGCACGAAAGATCAGATGTGGAAGGGAACGTCCACAATGTGAAAGTTGCAAGCGAGACGGTGTTGAGTGTCGATATTCATCCCCCGGGAAACGCGTCAACCACGTCAAACTTCTGTGAGTTGGTGACGCCTTGTCTCTTGTTGACTGGAGTACAAAGGCTTACAAACTTCTTTGTGTCTCAGGTGTCAGAACTTCGAAACGCTCGAAGACCAGCTACATAACATTCAGAATGACCTTTCGGATTTGACGTCGCTTGTTAAAGGCGGGAATAGCGTGAGATCTTCATCGCTCGCTGCTGAGGATTGGAGCTCGGAGAGTCTTTCCGGAACCGATTCCGGGTCATTAGCCCATACAAACCATCACATTGTACGGAACGCATCACAGTCACTCGACCGTTATCATGGACCTTGCTCCCTCTATGCTCTCTGCAAAGAATTTCACGATGATCCTATGTTTGGAGTTGTCGAAACCAACATGCCAACTCATAACGTTGCCCCGGAGCATTCTATACTGGACGAGATGCTGAAGGAGGCGGGCAATGAACCTCACTTAGACATTCCCTCCCAACCTGTAGGTATATGCCTTCCTCCTCGGCAATTTCTTAATATCGTCATCGGTCCCTTCTTTAAAAACACTGATTACGCCACCGATCTTTTCGTACGATCAACCTTCCAGTCACAAATTGATCGAATTTATTCCCAGCCCATAGCTCCTTCTGATGAAGGCTGGGCCGTGTGCTTCAACGTTATTGTTCTCCTTGGCATCCGAAGAGAGCCATCCGTACAGAGCAATAGCCACTTTATCCAATCTCTTTTTCAAACCATGAGAATGGCCATCAATAATCCCCGGGTCTTCTTGACGCCAAGACTTGTCAACGTACAGGCACTTGCTCTTCTAGTAAGGCTTCCACTCCCCTATCCCGAATGATTGTTAACTCTCAATTTAGAGTTATCTTGCCGAGCAGTACAGCACAACATCGCTTGCAGAACTAGTCTTCGCTCAGGCCTGTTTGTTGGCCCGCACAATGGGTCTCCATCAGAGTCGCGCATCTTCCAATAATCTTCCACCAGAAGCCATACTTGAGAGACATAAGGTTTTTCAGTCATTGTACATCCGAGATAAGAATATTGCGATACTTCGCGGTTCCACTGCTTGGCTGCCAGGATACGACTCCGGAATCTCCTCCTCTTTGGAAACCCAGTCCGAATCGTCTGACCTCGTGGCCCGCTTAGAGCTGGCCAAGCTCCAAGACGAAGTTTACCAGGCTTTCAACTCTGTCGGTTCCCCCATATTGCAGCTTTCAAGACACAGTCAAGGACTAGCACAGTTACAACAGAAACTTGAACAGTGGGCTTCAACTTATAACATCATACAAACCCCACTCAAGTGCACAGAATCCGCTGGCCTCATGTTATCGTTCTTCGCCACAAGGATCTGTTTACTCAAAGGTCATGGTGGCGCAAAGTCCTCCCAGATATTCAAGGATGCCAAAGCCTGCTGTCTTATTTTTCTGCTGGCTACAGCAGCGAAGAAAGATCGGCGCTTATCTGAGGCTCTGAACGAGACATTAGGTTACGACAAGAGAGAAGACAAACCCAGTACAAAGAAGACCAAAAGAAATTCCCAGGGCGAAGGCGGACCGTCCGAGAATGCCGAGAACAGAATTTCAACACTTCCTCGTCTAGGTGCGACGTTCCCGCTAGCGGCAGCCTTTATAGTAGCGAAGACCATCATACAGGAGCCAATGGCAGAAGCGGAAGACACCCCTAGTTGGCCAGAAGAGGAAATCTCACTTTTGGAATCTCTTCGTGACCGCTTCTCATTGCTTGCTGATCAAGCACACATTGATAATCTTGCTATGAACTTCAGCAAGATTTTGGATTTATTAGTTCGCATAATCCGCCAGAAGCTATCTCCAGGACCAAATAACACACCCTCTACGGCCTATAACGAATTTCCAAACATTCACTCAGCCGCATCTTCCAGCTCTTTACACGGTAGTGTTGTAAGCTCCTTCAAAGATACACCCCCAGACCCCGAGACCCTTCCAACAGTTAGCTCTATCAGCGAAGCGATGTCACATTCCTCCCTGCTTTTGCCTTATACCCAACCGCTCGAGACCCCAGCTAGTGGCTCACCATGGTTCACAAACGCCGGCCCTGGTATGGGCATGAACAGCACTCCAATGCTTGTGACATGGCCCAACCAAAATAAGCGACAGTCTGAAGAGGTGGAAACTTCGATTAAGAAACCGCGAATCACTTGCCACGACGAGTTCTTGGATATTGGTGCAGGGTATGCGGACCATGGCTCACGGACTGATGATGACGTATTATTCACATTCGACTTTTTGAGCACAGGAAATGATATCTCCGTTTTTGATATGGATGAATAACATGTTGTGGACTTTGTGGCTGCCAAGCGGTACCTTTTGGGTCAGAGTTCATCCCCTATGTTTACCATTCGATCTCTCGCCGTCCATGGTTTGTTTGAGGAAGTTGAATGGGATATACACGCATACTACACTTTCTCTTTGTGCTTTGGCAACACAAACATATACATACAAATATATACAAAATCATCTTTTCTACAATGCATCATCCCCGCTATTGAGGAGAGACACTGACAGCAAGTCTTGGACTTCATCTTCACTTTATTGGAAGAACACTAAACAGTCAAAATGATCTTCCATGAAGGCTGAGCCTCTAATAAACACAGCTGAGTACATGTCGCTCATCGAACAACAGATACCATTTTGAGCAAAAAGCACATGCACAAGGATGTGTCCCCCTTCTCCAGTTCTATGCTGATAGATCTGCGTCGATGACACCGTTGCATGTCGAGCCATATGCTGCAGTCACTGGTCCTGGGGGTGCTCCTATATCCACACGGCCTGGTATTGCTTTCGTTACTGAGCTAAAGCAAACGGCTATTTCGTTCATCTTCGATGGGTATCAGAACTTACACAAGTCGTTTGGTCCTTGCCTTAGTCTCGGCCAGTGCTCTCCTGATATGACCAGAAGAGGCCATCTCTATACAAGAAATCAAGGTCCCAACGCCAACAAGAAGACCGCCTATTTGATCGTGGTTACTTTGCGATGCACACTACACTCGCCCAGACGCGCCGCTGAGATCATGAATAGGATTCCAAACGTGTTGATATGCTTTGTCCCAAAGAAAGTTGGCTCCAAAGCTTTTGAATTCGTATCAGCAGTGCAACTCGGATTGGGGGGTTGAGAATTCTGTTCAATCACGAGCCCGGTATTCATTGATGGTGAAGTAGATCTCAACTGGCTCGATTGGTCATCATGCAATATATGATGCACTTGACCTCTTGAAGGAAGTGCTGGAGACCGGCAGGGCCAATATTGATCGCACGCTGGGATGTTTCTTGCCTTGGAGACTTGTCAGCGCTGGCGTGCAGAACACTGCGTCCAAAGTGTGGATGGCCAATACGACAAAGTTAATGTGTTGCATACAATAGTACGTTGAATCATATGACAAAAGCTTGTCAGCAAGGCTTGTAGAAGTCTAGTCAGCCTTGACCTCGTATGATCGGAGAAAGAGTAAGCGTCACTACTTCAACAAAAGAAGCTTCACTTGAGGCTCTTCGGAGAAAAGTAGATTCTCGTGATACCAAACAAAGTCATTCAACATGGCAAAGTAAGGCTGCGCCGTTGTGTGTGAAACTCGATAGTCTCTGACAGTGACTCATGGATCAGAACCGGAGTGATGGAGGCCTTCTTTTACCTTATTTGTGTAGAGAGCCCGCAGGGTGTCAGAAGAATTGACCGTCATAAACGTAAGGGACGAAATAGTTTAGTCATCTTATGGTATTCTAGAGAGGTATTTAGGCCACTTTATTTTGATAGCCTAAACCTTAGAGGACATTTCTTCTGTTAATCGCCTAGAGAGTGCCAGAGCAGGCGGTGGGAGTAAGATGCAGCTCTTTTACAGCATTGCATTGCATACACTGCAACCTTGATACTTTGGTACTATCCAGTATCATTAGATTCTATCTTTCTAAGAAACAAGTACATTCTATCCCTTGAATCTGCAGCCATCTGCTAGTTTTTCAACCCTTTGACCTTTTTCAACTAGACGCAGATGATGCAATGGCAGGCTTCTTTCGCTGCAATAAGCAGTGGCGCCCCCATTTTCTCTTGAACTTATCTGGGATGAAGGCCAGATCAGGTACCCACAAAGTCCTTGCGAGCAGGTGTGTGTTTGCGGCATCAAGGAACAGCTCACACTTGACGACCTCCCAGTTGGCATGGTCCTCAATGTAGTCAGGCTCGTTTGGTGGCAAAGGATCAGTCCTCAAGGGGTACTGGGTGTCAACAATGAATTTGCATGCAGGAAGCTCGGTGTACTTGCTCAAGTCCTCTTCGTTGCGATCATTCATGCCGAATGTGGGGAGCCAAGTGCCGCTCCAAAAGCCAAACCCAGTTTCAGCTTGGGCGAATTCTCCAGGCAGAAGGCCTCTGAACTCGGAGCGGATGAACTTGGCATGCATATCTCGGGGTAGGAAGTAAGATGAGGGGAAGCGATACCACTCCTTGCCAAAGCACACGGTATCTTCCTCCCTGCCAATGGGCTCGCTGCCATCCTTGCCCTCCCACAGGGGAGTGTAGATCTTCATAGGTGCAGAGTAAGCAGACCAAATACCGTAGACTCGGAGCAGCGCGACATCAATTGATAGAATCACGGTGATAGCAACAAGTACGAGTTTCAGCTTGGCAGGAATTTTACCGACCAGTGTCTTAGGATCCGAATTGCCCACAGCAGTCAGGATCATATGGGTAGAGATAGCAGCATTTAGCGCCAGAAAAGGGTAAGCTGGATACATGAACCTCTCTTCCTTATGAGGCTGTGCACTGAAGATGGCAAGCCACATATAGAATGGAGAAAGAAAGACAACGGTCCTCAATCCAGTTTGAAATCCTTGACCAGATGGCGAAATGATCTTCTGGAGGATAAAAAGGGGCAGCGCAGCGAGCGCCAGAATAAACCAAAGGTTAAAGTTCAAGGCCAGATTTTTGAAGTAGAACGTCCAAGGCTCTGTTCCGTATAGTTCTGGGCCATGGTCTGACGAGAAGATGTTGTACTTGACAATATTCCATGTCACAGAAACCGCCTTCTTGTAGAAGAAGAGGTTCACAAAGTAATCGCCAGCCTAGGAATGTTAGACAATTTCTTCAAAGATATGTTGTCGAAACTTACAAGAAGCAGCATAGCCGATACCACACCTCGACCAATGCGAACAAAACCTTCCCATATCGCTGTCTTGTCTCCAAAGATCAGTAAGAGGAGTTCCTCAAACATGAAAGGGGCGCAAAGAGCAGCAGCAAAAGGCCATCCAAGAACACCGGCAGCAGCAAACCAGAAAATGCCCTGAGAAGTCTTGAGACCACCACGCCAGTTCATAAAGGCTGCAGCTCCCACAGTTACCAGGTACATGGCGAAGCTAGATGGAAGGAAAGCCGTGCTCGCATGGAAGTTTCCGGGGCTTGCGACGGTGGCCATCAAGAAAAAGAGGCCAATTCGGCTGTTGAGTGTGGTGCTCGTCACCATGAACAAAATGGTCTGGGTGATAGCGCAGACGAAAGCTAGCCCGAAGCGGACGAAATAGAATTCGGCGACCTTGTTCGAGTGAGGGAACAGTCGTCGCACATTGCCAACGATGGCGTGGAAGGCGATGTAGAGCCAGCTGCGAATGGCATAGTCGGGCGAGTATTCCCACGTCTGCAGACCGTAGCCATGAGACAAGTAATGCGTCGGTTCCCAGTAATTGAACGTCTCGTCGCAATCTTGAATGGGCGCGAACCAAGCGGACACGAGAGCGGCGGCGAAGAACCAATAGAAGGCAGAAATCGGTTGCATCGAGTATGCGCTTGGAGCTCTACAATGAGAAGAGACAGTGTTAGCAGAGCTCTTTTTAACAAGAAAGTGAATAGAATATTAATACTTTTTCTTAGCATGACTGGCAGTCGGATGCACAAATTGGCGCTGTTGCTGCGCTTGAGGCGCCGTGCCTGGAGCCATTTTCTTTGTCGCTGTCAACTGAAGTCAAGTTGAAGATGGGTTTACAAAGTTAGGAATGTTGTCGTCATGTCATGGTGGGAGGATTTGAAGTGGATATGGAATTTGGAGCTTTCCAACAGTTGGGGGAGAGACCCTTGCGAAACACTAACAGACACTAACATTCCATTGAGCTACCAGTGGATACCTATAAGATGCTCACCGAGGTGAAGGTGAATAATGGTGGGGTGATAAGCTAGCGTGCTCAGATAAGGACCCACTCTTGAGTGCTCACCTTGATTTTTTCTTTCCTGCAGCGCTAGTCAGGGTCTTTTACAATGAGAATGAGGCGCCCGGGCCTAAAACTTTCTTGTTCCATCATAACTTTTTTGCGCCAGACAATCGCATTCAAGCTTTTCACTTTTACACTTTTTCTTGTCTGAATACTCGCTACTTTCTTTATAAGACAACACTCAACTTCTATCCGAAACATCTTCTTAACAAATAATATATACGAATAACACCAGAATGTCGGGTTTCCAGATCCCAGGCCTCGGCCAGGCCAAACCCAACGAGACTCTGCCACCTCTTCCTACCCCCGATATGCTTGCAGCTGCCGCGAGCATTCAAGATACTGAGATTCCAGACGCTGCTCCCACCGACACAAAGAATGAATCGGCGCCCGCTACTACAGAGCCCCAGCCAGCAGAGGCTCAGCCAGCGCCAGCTGCGGATTCTGATGCAATGGCCATTGACCGACCCGAAAGCCCTCCTTCCCTTACTGGCGCTTTGGAGGCTGCGCTTGGAGGGTTAGCTCCTTCTCAGCCTGCGCAAACAGCGCAAACAGCTCCTGCCGCGAACACTGAAGCCGTCCCTCTCCAAAACGACCAAGGCGACAACCCAGAATGGGAGGTTGACTCCTCTCCATACGAGTCTTCTTCGGAATCAAGCAGCTCAGACTCCTCTGATGAAGATTCCGACAACGAAGGATATGAACTTTTGGGTGTCGAAGAGACTGCGCGCTTGCTTATGCAGGCTGAGGGAGGATCCGACGATGAAGGCGACCGAGGCGCGAAGGGTGCTAGCGCTGCCCAACTCCGAACCAAGAACGAAATGCCTGAAGAGGTCATTCCCAAGCCCGATGTCACAATTACACCCGAGATGAAGATTGAGGAGTTGGGAGCTATCGAGCACATCGTCGATAATATCATGTTGATCAAGGCTTTCACGCCTGGAGAGTACCAAGTTCTCGACTCAGGTTCCGTTATTTGCACGGCTGAGCGAGTCGTCATAGGTGCCATTGCCGACTTAATAGGAAAGGTGCTACAACCCATGTACACTGTCCGCTTCACATCAGACCAGGATATCAAAGATCTCGGTCTCGAAGTTGGCCAGACAGTATACTACACTGCCGACCATGCCACATTTGTCTTTACAGAGCCATTGAAGAACATGAAGGGCTCAGACGCCAGTAACCTTCACGACGAGGAGGTTGGCGACGATGAGATGGAGTTCTCCGATGATGAGAAGGAAGCAGAGTATAAGAAGGCTCTGAAGCAGAAAAAGAAGGATAAGTGGAAGAAGGGCACCAACAAGGGAGAGCCTCATCCTTTGCGACAGGAATCGCGACCGGATGGCGGTCTGAACTATGATGATGACGAAGATGGTCCCTATAAGCCCCTCGCACGTCCTCCTGGGTATGGTAGCGGCCCTTCCACAACCGAGACATATGAACCCCCATCAGGTAGATCTTTCCAGCGAGGAGGTCGCCGAGGGGACTCAAGAGGCCGCGGAGGACGAGGACGGGGTGCCGGACGGGGTGGACGAGGAGGCTTCAACCAGCCCAGAGACGGATACTCGTTGCCTCAAGGGGGCCAACAGCCTGCTCAACAAGCAGCTCCAGCTCCAGCATGGCCAGGTGCTCAACCTCCCGCTCAAGGCGCGGCCCCAGCTATGCCCAACTTTGGCTTCCAACTCCCAGGCTGGCCCCAGGCTCCCGCTCCGGGTAACGCTGGAGTTGTTCCCCCACCACCTCCCGGGTGGCCGGCCGCTCAAGGTCAGCAAGGCGCGAACAACGGTGGCTATGTGAACCCTGCTTTCTTTGCTGCGTTGATGTCTACTATGCAACAACAGCAGCAGAATGGTCAGTCACCTTGGGGACAACAGCCCCCCAACAATGGAAACGGTCAGGGCCAGTAGACGCAATCAAATCATTATTATGCATAAAGGGCATTGTTGGCGCTGAGGGAATGGCTTTACTAGGTATAGACAAAAGGGCATGTTAACCAATATCAATCATACAGCGTAATGGCTTTGTTATCACAAGTGAAACATTTTACTGAGTTCAAACAATAGTCTTATTCAACAGTGATATGCGTGTATGCTCATGTATAATCCGTCGCTCATGACAAAGAAGTTCAGTCAACCCGTTTCCAAGAAATCAACTGTCGACTGAATGCAATTACAACAACCGTCTACAGGTCACTCCACTTCTCCTCAGACTTGCCATCAAAGTCATAAAAGCCCAGCTCGTAAACGAGACCAAGGGTCATCTTGGCATGCTGGAGCATGTGGTCAAAGGACAGGTACTTGATGCTGTCGTCGGTGCCGTGAATGTGAGGGTCGGAGTACTCGAATGCGGACTCGATAACGAAAGCCGAGGGGTAGCCAGCCTTGGAAGCGGAAGCGTGATCGGAGCAGGCGTAACCGCACTTGGTCTCGACCCAAGGGATATCGCAGTACTAGGAAATGATCAGTATTAAGTTAAGGTGAGAGTTTCGGTTCAAACTTACCTCCTCAACGACAGTCTTGATGAACTTAGTCAAACCAGAGTCGACGAAATCAGTAATAACACCAACGCTCTCGGGCTGACCGGCGTCGATGGTCTTCTGGATATAACCAGTCATGTCCTGCTGAAGCATAGCCTTGACATCGCGGCCAGTCGCCTCGTACTGCTGGAAGATGGCTTGGCTTCCGAGCAAGCCACCCTCCTCGGCTGAGTACCAGTGGAACTCAATCGTGTTAGGAGCCTTACCCTTAACAACGTCCTTAGAGTTGAGAAGAGCGCGGAACACCTCCATGATAGTGACTGAGCCACTGCCATCGTCGTCGGCGCCAGGAGCGGCAAGGATGGAAGGAAGGAAAAGGTTAATGGAATCCTGGTGAGCGCCAATGACAACAGTGCTGTTGGATTGACCAGGAATTGTCGCAATGACGGAATGTTGCTTCCATGTGTGAGGGAAGCTCTGGGCGACAACGGTATCCTCGGCGCCAGCGTCCTTGATGATCTGGTTGACCTTCTCAAGAACCCAGTCGGAAGACTGTAAGCCGTAATCGGACTTGAAGTATCGGGTGTGGAAGCTGGTCAACTTCTCAAGGTTGGCCTGCATGTTCTTCTTCTCGAGCTTCTTCTCGAGCTTCTTGACCTCGTCTTGCTTGACGCACTTGTCGGGGAACGTGACGGTGCTCTCGGCGTTGAGATTTCTGGAGCCGAGCGTAGTCGTCTCGGTGATGTCCATGAAGTTCTGGCCATTCTTGGAGGCTGTTAGTAGACCGTTCGATGCGTAATCTGAACAGTATTGATGAAACTTACACGGCGCATCTCCCACTTATCCTCCTCAGTGACCCATTGTGTCCTGCCAGGAGCAGTCTCAATAAGGAACAGCTCTTCGGGCTCGACAACGACGTTGTTGGCTTCGTTGATTTCGATGAAGCGAGCCGAGACGGCAGGCAGACAAGCCGCCAGGAGAGAAGCCTGAGAGAACTTCATTGTGACTGTATAAGTGATGAATTCTCAAGTATGGTGAATGATGAAAGAAAGAAGATGTTGGGGACAAATGACGCGCGGAAGGAAGTAAGTGTGTGGACGTGGACATGGACGGGAGATAAGATCCGCGGCAGGTACAGCCATGACGATCACGTAAGGTAGATGCTTGCCGTTTTGGGATGATGGCGGTCATGGATTGGTCGTGTGACTGTCCCCGGAAGTCTTTAAGTGGATACCCGGTTGCCATGAGCTGTACTCTGTATCCGTACCTTGCTTTGTTATCAGTCAATGCGCATGAAGATGATCAATGGCTGCATATGATTCATATCGAGTGTAATGTTTGTACAATTGTTTAGGTAGAGTACCTATGCACTTGCTATTAAGCAAAGAGAATACGACAGACATCCAACTTGACTCTATCATTCTTTCTCGTTGAATGCAGTCGCTGCCTAATTCTTATTACCTTGGCAGATCACCGTTAGCGTTAGTCCCGTCCGTTACACTATCCATCATGAGACCCTGGGGGCTGGGGTGGCTTCAAGCTTCCCCGGACTTTGAACCCAAACACCACTACAGCAAAACGCTTTCAACTGTGATTGTTTATATCACTCACCAACAACAGAAGCACTTTATGTTATTTATTATCTATAGGTAGAAAGTCTCGGCAGATAGTATATTCTTGGCGTACAACTCATGCAACTCCTAGGCCATCGGCTCATGGCGTCCCATAGTCGGTGTACAGTGCCTTAAAGTGAGGCATGTCACCGCTGCAATAACGATCAAAGCGCTCCATATTAATTTCTAAATCCAAAGGGAAAATAGATACCTGAGGTTTCATGTTTAGATCCTGCTTTACAGATATTCAAATGAGCTAGACTTCGAGATGTTATGTGAACGGATGAAAAACCGAGTGCTGCCCGCCTTCAGCCGTCATTGGCTAGTAAAGCTGCTCGAAATTCAAACACTCGAGCCATGTCACTCTTAGTCTTCAGACTTGCTCTGCGTTGGTGAATTATTTCTTGAAAATCCATAAAATAATAAAGCTGCTTAAAAGACATGAAATCCAACCAAAGGAAACTGCTTTGTGTGATCAAAGACTTTGTCAGTATGTTAGAGCTCTCTGGTGAACGAACAGCCTTTGTTATAGAATAGTTGTTCTTATGAACATAGCACAATTCTTTGAAGATTATCGTATTATTGCTTTCAGTTAGTGCTTTGTCTGTTATATACATAGTAACAGTACAACAACAAGTAATCTTTGTTAAACAGAACAACGCTCTGCTGTTGTTCAGAATCAGACTCAGAACATCATGTCTAAACTGCCTGATAGAATCTATATAATGAGAATCACAACCTTTCAGATTCATGGATTCAGACAATTCATAACCATAGCAAGTAAGCATCTACAGCATCTACAGCATCTACAGCATCTACAGCATCTACAGCATCTACAGCATCTACAGCATCTACAGCATCTACAGCATCTACAGCATCTACAGCATCTACAGCATCTACAGCATCTACAGCATCTACAGCATCTACAGCATCTACAGCATCTACAGCATTTACAGCATATCCGATCTATTCTCTCGATCTATTCTCACAACTATTCACAACCATCAACAATATGGCACCTCGCAAAGCCAAGTCTACCCCCAATGCCTCTCTGCCTGCACGCCAGACCCGTGCCAGCGCAAAGGCCAACAACACTCCTCTAATGCAAGGTCTTGACGATCGAGGACAGGCCCCAGGTTCTGCTCCCGCGCCTGCTCGTTCAAAGCCTGCACGTCAAACCCGTGCCAAGTCAAAGGCCAAAAACACTGCCCAAAATCCTGCTCCCGCTCCCGCTCCCGCTCCCGCTCCCACTCCTGCTCCTGCTCCCGCTCCTGCTCCTGCTCCCATTCCTGCTCCAGCTCCTGGTCCCTCTCAGCCTGCGCGCCGCCAAACCCGTGCCAGCTCAAAAGCCAACAACACTCCTCTAATGCAAGGTCTCAACAGTCAAGGACAGGCCCAAGGTGCCCCCAGTGCAGCTCCTGCTCCTGCTCCTGTTCCTGCCCCTGCTCCCATTCCTGCTCCTGCTCCCATTCCTGCTCCAGCTCCTGGTCCCTCTCAGCCTGCGCGCCGCCAAACCCGTGCCAGCTCAAAAGCCAACAACACTCCTCTAATGCAAGGTCTCAACAGTCAAGGACAGGCCCAAGGTGCCCCCAGTGCAGCTCCTGCTCCTGCTCCTGCTCCTGCTCCTGCTCCCGCTCCCGCTCCTGCACCTGCACCTGCTGCTCCTCAACCCAGAGCTGCCCCTGAGGCGCCTCTCCGCCAGACCCGTGCCCGCTCAAAGCTCAACAACGCCCCTCCTCTGATGAACGGTCTTGACAATCGTGGAGAGGCCCGAGATCCCCTCAGCGCAGATCCCGCTCCTCTTCCATTCGACGATGTCCTCGAGGGTCTAGGCCGTGGTCGGAGCTCGGCGTCGAGGGCAAACAACAAGAGAAGGAGGGCGCACAAGGCCGCTGTCCGAACACCCTCGCCACTGCCTGCGCCTGCGCCTGCGCCTGTGTATGTGCCTGGTTCTATTCCTGTTCAGATGCCTGAGTTAATTGCAGACACTCCGGTATCGCCAGATCACGGTTGGCCAACAATTGATTGGCCGATACCACCAGGAAGCAGTATTCTATGGTATGGCCCTCCACCCGGATCGGCCGTAGCCAACAACGAAGGCAATGCTCAAGGCACGGTAGCTCAAGGCACGGTAGCTCAAGGCACGGTAGCTGGTGATGATCAAAACCAAGATGCGAATGCCATAGACAGCGATTCAGACATGGACGACATGGAAGATATTCCTGCAAGGCCCAAAATCAAAGTCCCTGTAAATTACGGCCGTAATCGTGTTGTGGAGGAGGAAGAAGAGGAGGACTCCGATCTATCAGATCTCCCGGAGACTCCTGAAGCTCCTAGTCATTTTGGTTCCTCTGATTCAGACTCTTCCGGTCAATCCCCTAATGACGACAGCATGGCCATTGCCCTGGATTTCGAGGAGTGGGAAGGGTTCCCTGATTCTCCTGATTCTCCCGAGCCTCCCAGTCCTGCTGGTTCTGCTGGTCCTGCTGATTCACCTCAACCTGCTGGTCCTCCTAGTCTAGACGCTTCCGGCCAACCCCCTAATAACAACGACATGGCCATTGCCTTTGACTTCGAGGAGCGGGAAGGACTCGCTGATTCTCCCGAACCTCCTAGTCCTCCTGGTCGTCTTGATTCTCCTGATCCTGTTGGCTCTCCTGGTCATTTTGGTTCTTCTGGTCCAGACGCTTCCGGTCAACCCCCTAATGACGACGACATGATCATTTCCTTTCGATTCGAGCCGCCGGAAGGGTCCCCTGATTCTCTCACTACCATTGAAATAGAACTTGAAGATGACGAAGAAGATAGACCTGGTCCATCTGACTCTGAGGGTTCTGACCATGACGGTTCAGCCAGCGAGGGTGGCGCCGGCGGTGATGATGCCCTCGACGAAGAACCCCGAGGTTTCACTCCCTCAAATAGCAGCTCTCCAGATTCCACTCCCGATCGGTATAGGAGAGGTTCAGCCTTCACGCCCATCAACGCTCACTGGATCTCCCATCCTCAGACAAGACACAGTCTGGCTCCCGATGGTACTTCGCTCTATATCCGAGGTCCAATCGCACCGGTTGCTCCCATGGGTTTAACATCTCAATCTCAATCTCCTTCGGTGAACGCTCCTGTCGTTTTGATGGAGAGCGATCCGGACGACGACGGCCCTGACGACGATGACGACCCTGGTGATGATGACGGTCCTGGCGATGACGACGGTCCTGACGACGATTCATCCACCTCAAGAAGTTCCGCTTCCGCTAAGAGTGAAGATGATGATGATAAGATGGACCAGACTGCTGATACATCGTTGAACACCCCCCATAACTGCTCAAATGGTTCGGTCAAGAGACGCAGAGATACCGATGATGATGATGATGGCAATGCTTCCCCTGCAAAGCGTCAGAAGTCGGAATCGGTAACCCCGAGCCCTTACAAGAAAGCAACTCAAAGTACTGCACCCCATGACTCTTCATACTCGCCTTCCATGTCTCACAATTATAGTGACGAGGATGACAATGACGATTGGGCAAGGAAGTTGGGTTTGTTGCAATCCAGGAGGTCGTCCTCGGACCTTCTCAGTCCATTGATCAAGCCCACGATCGACCCGTACGTCAAGTATCCCAACCGCTTTTCCTAACTCCCGCTAACTCTTTTAGGGAACTGCCCGGTCTTTACGGCTCTACCCTCAGGCCTCGTCTGCACATTTCTTGGTACGAGCAGTACCACGTCTGTGGTTATGACTGCCCAAAGGTCCACCCTTGTAAACACAATCCCGGAAGGCCATGCCACCAATGCCACTCCCAGTGGCATGAAGACTGGTCTATGTACTTCAAATGTCAGGAGATTCTGGATGAAGCAGCTGCAGAACCATTAACGTCAATGAGAGAGGCAGGACTCGAGACGCATCCTGACTTCAAGAAATATTTCGAGCCGGGGGCACCACCGTGCTATGTTCAAGCACCGCAGTTGGATCACCCTGTTGGTAACAGTATTCGAGTCCATCCTACGCGTATGGCCAAGTATAAGCTGGATCTTATGAAAGCAAAGATGGCTAGTGAAGCAGAAGAAGCTGCTCAATGATTTTGGCGATTTATAGAGTTTGGCGATAGATTTTCTTTTTGGCAATTGTTAGACAGTGTTAGACAGTGTTTTGTTTATAGAAATGGTATAGAGAAAAATGTCCGACTTACACGTCGTTTCTTCGAATTGCGCCATATATGCTTCACTCCTTTTCGTAATCTCGTAATCTGAAATTTGCTCATGACCTCGATTGGAGAGGCGCTCATAGTCCCATGTCCTCATCACTTTGATCATCCGACTCTTGACCGCCACCTTCTTCCTCCTCTTCTCTTCTTGTTGTTTCCGTGCTTGCGCCAAGTTTCCTGACACCTTCGACTACACCAATAACGAATCCTCTACTCTCTGCAAGCTCCATAGCTCCCACTCCTCGTAAACTCATAACACCGTCGACTCCGCTCTCGAGCTGGGCCGTACTGGATCGCATCTTGGCAGCTCTCACTTCTTGTAAATCTCGTAGTAGGGACCGTACTTCTGATGAGTTTGCAATATCGTCTGCGGCATGTGCGAGGAGCATTTCGGAGACCTCGAACCAATGGTAAGGCAGTGCTCCTGAAGGCGCATCGGATGTACAAGATGGAAGGAACGGCGGCGAAAGAACGACCTCCTCATCCATAAAGGGATTCAATCTCCGCGCATTGCCTCTGCTGTCTGCTCGGACGGGTGGTGGAGGCGGTGGTGCCCAGCCTGTACGATCGATATTTGTTTCGTGGTGGACGATATCGCGTAACGAGTCGGGGTGAAGCCATGGAGGAGGAACAATATTGGCGCGCCGTTGTTTCTTTAGTAGGATCGCAAGCCATAGCGGCAGGTTACTTCGGTAGGGTGGTCGGAGTGTTGGAGTTGTGCCCTGTGTAACAGTAACAGGTCAGCGTCGAGCTTGTTGGACGCGACGAGGAGGACGCGCTCACCGTTAGAAGTTCGATACTTTCAAGCCGTTGACGAGGAACTACAGTAACAAGCTCCATTTCACATAGAAAGGAGACCTCGGAGGGGGTCATCCCCGAGGGTAGTGGTAAAGCCATGATTTTGTGGTTCGGATCTTGGTTCCCTGGTTGTAAGATATAAATTGGAGGTTTTCATAGGGATTCAGTGCCCCTCATTGCTAGAGCTACAGCATGGATCGGATGTTAGTGCCAACCCCACCACCACTCAAGAGCTCTCTTGAATTCAATTAACAACATTCTGTAGTTCCAATTACTTGTAGTTTTCGTATTGCTAGTATATGCCATCCAACCATTGTCTTCTTATACAAGACACAAATGAAACTCAATTGCTCAAAGTTAGTGCGAACATGTACACCAACTTTTACAACCAACTGCCGTGTGCTAAGTCCGATAGAGCTCAGAACTAGTCTAGTACAAAGCAAGGCAACAGAAAACAATATCCTATTTAGTAATAGTGATGCTTGCTTGAACATCTATAACATATATGGATCGATTGGCACAGCTTGGCAATCGGTAAGACTCACTCGGCGAACCAGTTCAGGCTGTTCAGGGTAGCTCCCGGCCCACCAACGTGGGGGACCATCATCGAAGGGCGTGATCATCATGTAAACCACGAAGTATAAGTTATTAGCTCAGCCATTGGACATTTTTCCTTTCTCCAACAATACAACCCTGAAGACAACAGTACACAAGTCACTGCAGCAGAGTTACGTTTCATCATGGCATCCCAGGACAACCTCCCCTCTGTTACCTCCCCATCTCTCATCCTCACTAACCCCACTGCCTCGGAACGAGAGCGCATATGGAAGGGCACTCATCCTCAATGGGGAGCAGCTCTCAAATTGGAGGATTATATCGCCCGAGAATATGATAACATAAAGACTTCTCTTGCTCAAGATGGTGGATTGACAAGCTGGATGTTAACAGATGGAAGTCTGAAGCCCGACGAAAGACCCATTCTCTCATCTTGCGAGACTTACAAGAAGAGAGCTCTTGTCGCCGATCGTGAGAGTAAATCCGGTGCAAGAGATGGTACTGCGCATGGTGTGGCCAGTGTCTTCACGTTCCCTGAATATAGAAAGAGGGGATATGCCAGGAAGATGATGTCTCTCCTTGCGGAAGAGCTTCGAAGCAGACAACAGAAGAACGAAGGAGATGCCGATTTCTCAGTCCTATGGTCAGATGTCGGCCCCGACTTTTACGGAAATATTGGATGGAAAGCTTTCAGAAGCACCTATCTCGAATTTCCTGTCAAGGATGCCGTACCCCCAGCCGACCCAGCTGTCAAGCCCCTCACTATGGACGACATCCCCGAACTCGCAGCCAGAGACGAGGAAATTGTCAGAAACAAGGTTGCTTCATCAACTACCGCCGCCAGTGCCGCTGTTATCCCAGATATCAACACTATTAAATGGCACTTGAACCGCGTGGATTTCATGTGCAACCGTATCTTCTCTCGCACTCCCTCTATTCGAGGTGCCTTGTACACCCCGCCTGGAGCTCCCAACTCGAGAATCTGGGCTATCTGGACTTGCAGTTTCTACGGCGGACTTGACGAGCCTGAGAAGAATGTTGTCCGTATTCTTCGACTGGCAATTGAAGATGAGAGCATCTCAGATGAGACTCTGGCTAAAGGCATTGAGGCTATTGCCGGGTTTGTCCAGAAAGAGACCAAGGAGTGGTTGTGCTCTAAAGTAGAACTCTGGAACCCTGAGGAGCGTATCAGAAGAGTTACCGAAGGCATTGAGTCGCTGGGAGCCAAATTTGTTGTCCGAGAAAACAACAATCTCGCCAGTATGAACTGGTTCGGAAAGAACCCCAACCAAGAGGTCGAATGGATTGTGAACGAGCGATTTGCTTGGTGTTAGATGGGTTCCGACCGACTTCATAGACAGAAGACAAAATCAGCGTCGAAAACTCAAAGAAACCATAATTAGACCAAGGAGATCCCTTTAAATATAATCTCTATGATCTATCGTCTTTTTCTACCTTTTACAATTTCCGTGACCGGCCCCTTCCCATTTCCATTCCCATTTCCATGATATAATCACATTCATATGAAGCCGTAAACAATCGCACTGGTGTATCATAAGCATGCCAGGCCAACGCCTTCCCGCTCCCTGACTTAGAAAATACATTCAACTCCTTTAGTAGCTTCGTCCGAACATGGTCCACTTGTCGGCCTTGCCCTCACACTCGGGGTTAAGACACTTGGTCTCGCCAGCGACAATACCCTCGGGCTGCTCGAAGGGAACACACAGACTCTTCATTCCCATGGTAGGAAGCTTCTCGTTGTCGGGGACATCAGGCTGGTCCTCGCGAGTGGTGAGCTCCTTGATGCGGTCCTCACACTTGGGAGCACCACAGAAGGGAATGAGCACGACGTTCTTGTCGTCGAGAGCGGGAAGAACATCCTCCCACTTGGTGATCTGGAGACGGTGCTCGCGGAAAGACTTCTCGGCCTTGTTGTACATATCACTCTGGATAGTCTCGAGGAGCTCGGGGACCTTGGTGGCGACATCGGTGATGTCGATTTCTCCCTTCTCACCAGTGTCTCGTCGGGCGGTGCTGATAACACCCTTGGCGGCGTCCTTGGGGCCGAACTCGATACGCAGAGGAACACCCTTCAGCTCCCAGTCGTTGAACTTCCAGGCAGGAGTGTAACCCTCTCGCCAATCAGCTGTGACACGGATGCCAGCCTTCTTAAGAGTAGCTCGGATCTCGTCGACCTGATCCTCGTGCTTCTTCTTGTCCTCAGGGGTAGTCTTCTTGTTGATACCAACGGGGACAATGACGACCTGAGTCTTGGCAACGCGGGGAGGGAGGACCAAACCCTTGTCGTCACCGTGGATCATGACCATGACACCAATGACACGGGTAGAAAGACCCCATGAGTTTTGCCAGACATGGATGTGAGAGCCCTGGTTCTGAGGATCCTCGACAGTGATGTCAAACATCTTACTGAAGTTCTGGCCGAGGGCGTGAGAGGTAGCACCCTGGATACCACGGCCGTTGGAAGGAATGTAACCCTCAACAGTGGTGGTATAGTAACCACCAGCAAACTTCTCGTTCTCAGTCTTGCGACCTCGAACCACGGGGACAGCAAGAAGCTTCTCGTAGACACCAGCGTAAAGCTCAAGAATCTCCAACACCTCAGCACCAGCAAGCTCCTCAGTCAAGTGAGCGGTGTGACCCTCCTGCCAGAGGAACTCTCGGGTTCGGAGGAAAGGTGTTGTCTGCTTGGCCTCCCATCGGACGACTGAGTTCCACTGGTTAAGGCGAAGAGGAAGATCTCGGTGGCTGCGAATCCACTTGGAGTAGTAGGGGTACATGACGGCCTCGGAGGTAGGACGGACAGCAACAGGGACTTCGAGGTCCTTGTCACCACTAGGAAGTTATCAATTAGCCACAGCTCCAATGGTGGGACAAAGATTGTATAGAATGCTTACGCCTTGGTAACCCAAGCAAGCTCGGGGGCAAAACCTTCAACGTGGTCCTTCTCCTTCTCCAGGGACTTGGAGGACAGGAACATGGGGAAGTTGGTCTCGTCAACACCCATCTCCTCAATGTGACCCTGGAACCACTTTCGGATCTCATTCCAGATGTGCATGGAAAGGGGACGGAGAACAAAGAAACCAGAGATTTCGGTGTAGTACTCGACCATCTCGGCCTTGAGGACGACCTCCTGGTACCATTGTGGGAAGTTCTCGGTCTTGGACACAGTGATGCCAATGATATCGTCTGTCTTCTTTCCACCGACGACGGGAAGGTTGGTCTGCTTAGCAGCCTTGGCAGCCTTATCAGCAGCAAGACGAGCCTGCTTCTCGGCCTTCTTCAAGGCGCTCTTGGACTGTTCGGCGGCGCCCTCCATTTTGGTGTAAGTGTCGAGCGTTGATTGGAAGTTGTGAATAGAAAAAGATAAAAGAAGACTGGAGCTTCAAGGCAACCGAACAGTGGCTTGCGCGCCTATAAAGAATTCGAGAAGCAACAGAGCGACGTGATCCTTGAGGGGGGAAGAAGGAGAAGATTCGGGGTGTGAGTCGAAGTAAACGTCGGTCGTGACTTGTGCCCCGCAGTCGAGGGAGAGTCAAGCGGGAAGGAGGGGCACGGCACCGCTAGAAATCTAGCCCAAAATTCAGGCCCAATGCCCTACCAGCCAATGGTTATTGTGACCGCTCAGCTGCAGGGAGGCCGATAACGCGACAGGGGATAGTTTTGGGGTTCTTGGGGTCCGTGCTCCTTCTGTCAAATGCCCTGACCTCCAGCTACGGGTGGGCATCCGGCCTGTAACGCACAGCGCAATTGCGATGGCACCGACCAGGCGAGGAGCGGTAGCGCACCTTGCAGTCGGCGCCGGAACAACGAAAGCCTCCGACAAAAAAGTCCAGTCGAGGGGCACAATGGAGCTTTACAGCTTCTACGGTAGCCTGCTGGTAGAATTTCCTGACTCCATCTCTACGACCACGTTGACGACTCTACTTTTCCACGTCGACGTTAATAACAGCTGCAGTCATGGCTTCCATGTTTGAGCAGCCTCGAAACGGCACCCTTTTCCTGGGTGGCCAGAAGATCTCCGGATCCGATATTAGAGACCAGAACGGTATGTCTATCTTGTCCCGCCTTTTGCTACATGTTAGGGGGAAGTGGGGGAGGCATGGGCATGATCGATGATGGCAATTCATATAAGGATTATACATGCTAACAAGTTGAAAGTTCTTGCTACACAGGCTATCGCCAATGTTGTTAAGAGTTCTTTCGGCCCTAGTGGTCTTGACAAGATGATGGTGGACGACATCGGTGTATGCAACCTAGCCTTCGTCCCGCGCTCGACCGTATCTCACATTTCACTCTAGGATGTTACTGTTACCAACGACGGTGCTACAATTCTCAGCCTCCTCGATGTCGAGCACCCCGCCGGCAAGATTCTCGTTGACCTTGCGCAACAACAAGACAAGGAGGTCGGTGACGGTACCACCTCTGTCGTTCTGATCGCTGCTGAACTTCTACGACGTGGAAACGAGCTTATGAAGAACCGGATACACCCTACTACTATCATTACTGGATACAGACTTGCCCTGCGAGAGGCTATCAAGTATTTGAACGAGAATGTTAGCATTAAGGTTGAGGACCTTGGCCGCGAATCCCTCATCAACATTGCCAAGACATCCATGTCCAGCAAGATCATTGGAGCCGACTCAGATTTCTTTGCCGATATGGTTGTCGATGCTATGCAGGCTGTTAAGTCTACCAACAACCGAAACGAGACCAAGTACCCCGTCAAGGCTGTCAACATCCTCAAGGCCCACGGCAAGAGCACTCTCGAGTCCGTTCTGGTTAAGGGTTACGCATTGAACTGCACCGTTGCCTCGCAGGCTATGCCCACACGAATCCAGGACGCCAAGATTGCTATTCTGGACATGAACCTGCAGAAGGAGCGCATGAAGCTTGGTGTTCAGATTACCGTTGACGACCCTCAACAACTCGAGCAGATCCGAGCTCGTGAGGCGGGTATGGTCCTTGACCGAGTTGAGATGATCCTCAAGGCCGGTGCCAACGTTATTCTTACAACAAAGGGTATCGACGACCTGGTGCTTAAGACCTTTGTTGAGAAAGGTGCTATGGGTGTTCGAAGATGTAAGAAGGAGGATCTCCGACGAATTGCACGAGCCACCGGCGCTACTATGCTGAGCACACTCTCTGACCTGAACGGTGATGAGAAGTTCGACCCCTCATACCTTGGATACGCCGAGGAGGTTGTCCAAGAGCGCATCTCTGACGATGAGTGCATCTTGGTCAAGGGTACTAAGGCCCACTCTTCCGCATCTTGCATTCTCCGTGGCCCTAACGACTACACCCTCGATGAGATGGAGCGATCCGTCCACGACTCTTTGTGCGCTGTGAAGCGAACCCTTGAGAGTGGCAGCATTGTCCCTGGTGGTGGTGCTGTTGAGACAGCTCTCCACATCTACCTCGAGGAGTTTGCCGGTACCGTTGGCTCCCGAGAGCAGCTTGCTATTGGAGAGTTCGCCCAGTCTCTGCTCGTTATTCCCAAGACTCTGGCTGTCAACGCCGCCAAGGACGCCGCAGAGCTTACCGCTCAGCTCCGATCAAGGCACGCCCTGTCACAGCGCATCCAGGAGGGTGATGGCAGTGAGGACGAGAAGACCATTGCACGAAAGAAGGGTTACAAGAACTACGGTCTGGATCTCGCCAAGGGCAAGGTTGTTGACGAGATCAAGATCGGTGTGTTGGAGCCCAGCATCAGCAAGGTCCGACAGCTGAAGAGTGCCGTTGAGGCCTGTATCAGCATCATGCGTATTGATACCCTGATCAAGTTGGATCCTGAGCAAAGGGAGGACGATGGACATGGTCACTAAGACAAAGACTAATGAGCCCGGACTGGATCAGGTATAGAATCAAAAGCTTGTTATGTCCGTTCATGATTGAATGTATTTTTGAGGATTGTGTGGTGAAGATATGAGTACAAGATATTGGGGTGCATAGAAAAGTATCACTATAGGATATCCCAGTAGATGGGTTAGGGTATACCAGTAAATACTGTAGATTATGAACATTTACATTACTCATGAATTCTGTCACTGCGGTCTGATCATGAAGTCATGACGTGCCAATATCTCGTAGTTTGGCGATTTTGATTGATCATGACGGTAAATTCTATAGCACTGGATGAGATTTCAACGGCATCGGAGGAAGACTCGCACATGGCGTAAGGTTAGATATCGAGGCATTCTGGATATCCGATGTCGGATTCGGTGTTCTCATGGTTCACATAACACTTAGCTGCCTGGTTTGAACGCAATGAAATTCAATTAGTACACCGTCTCGCACGCGAGCACGCATCTTGCACTCTCCTGCTCTACCCTCAACCCTCTCTTTGAGCCTGTCGACTGAAACTTTTCCTAGGACGTTTTATTTTTATACAAATGGACAAAGAAGGCCACGTCTAAGAAAACAGCAAACTTGAACCCACCCAGGGGCCTCGGTATGGGCATGCGTATGTGTTGTGGTCCTTGGTCCGTCCGCCAGTCTAATGCGCTCCCATTCTCCCTCCTCGTTTCTCCGTTATAAAAGATATACTCTTACATCGTCCGCTTAACCGATGACAAGCTTGCCCTCCTCGGGGAAATCGTACTCGGGAATCTCGAGGTTGAGAGGGGCGGGTCCCTTTCTTATTCGGCCGGAGATATCGTAGTGAGAACCGTGGCAAGGGCAGAACCAACCGCCGTAGTCACCGGCCTCACCAATGGGGACACAACCCAAGTGGGTGCAGACACCTGAGGGGTTGTTAGTATATAAATTTCGAAATGCCGTTTCAATGTCGTCGATTTCACGTACCCAACATGACGAGCCACTCAGGCTGTCTGGCACGGGCGCTGTCCTCCTCGGGGTCTCGGAGGGAAGAAATGTTGACCTTGTTGGCCTGGTCGATCTCGTCCTGGGTTCGGTGTCGGATGAAGACGGGCTTTCCTCGCCACTTGATGATAACCTGAAGAACCGTTCAGCAATGTCGTCCTGGTGTGCTAGATTATATCCCAACTCACGTTCTTGCCCTCGGGGATAGAGGCAAGGTCAACCTCAACCTTGGCCATGGCCAGAACATCGGCGGAAGCAGACATGTTGACCAGGAACTCTGTCAATCCATCGTCAGTAACCATCAATTGACCAACCCCGATATCATGCCGGCAAGATGCAACACCAATTGCAACCCAATGGCAAGACACCGAGTCTTGAATCGGATTTCAACCCACCCTGAACAGTGCTCTTGGCACCAGCAGCACTGACGGCACCGAGAGCGCCAACCATGAAGTACGAGTAGAGCTTGTTCTTGCCCTCGCCGCCGGTAGAGACGTACTTTCCGAAGTCGGGAATCTGGGCACCCTTGGACTGTCCTTGGAACTTGAAGGGGCTGGAGTATCCAGAGGCGGACGCGCTGTCGGGGCGAACGGCGGTGGTGCTGAGGGCGCGGACGGCGGGAGCGACGGGCTTAGCAGCCGCGCGCAGGCAGAGGCGAGAAGCGGTCGCGAGGGTCGCCATCGTGAGGGATCGTGGGATGTGGCGTTGCGAGGTGAGGTCGTCGAAGGGAAGGTTTGAGGTCTTTTCCTTGATAGTGATCGGCTGATGATGCTTTGCCGAAAGTTTTGGCTCCAAAATGTGGCCTCAGGCTGACAATTAGACTTGAGCTCGGAAATTGAAGACTCGTCATTGGTCCGGTCACTTTCGGGTGGGGTTTCCGATCTATCCCGGGCATATGGGATCCTTTTTCGCCTTAACAGCTTCCAGGTTTATAAGTGCTGTAAATATAATTATCGGTCATTCTGATGGAATACTATTTCAATTGTACATAACGGCCACTTACAGGGTGCTTTACGTATTTCTGAATCGTTGTTTTACCCCACACATAGATCAATGGACGTCTCTTCAATATCTTTTACTCAAGACTTCTGACCAATCATCATTGACCCGTTCGTCCTTTACGTCTGATGTATATATGCCCAGCAGGCCAGGGTGCAATCGACATCAAAATATATCATAAGAGATCAAACAATTTAGTCACCTTATGCGAGTTTAGACTACCACTTAGGATACTTTATTTAGTTGTCTAAGCCTTAGAGGATATTTTGCTAATGCATTCTTCTCAACTCCTCGATCAAGTTGCGCATATCCTCGACGCTGGGCCCGAGCCCTTCGCAAACCAGCTCCTGCTTCCCTTCATCCATATCTAGGAACCTCTCAATCATCTCTCCGTCTATAAATCGGAAAGGGCCTTCACTCTCTCTATTGTCATTGCGGAAGGAACGCCATAGCTTAAATTCGACGTTTCCTGGTACATGAATGTACTCTTCCATCCTGGACTGGAACGTCATTAGAAGGTCCTGATATTGAGGCGCGATATCACCATAAAGATACAACGAGCCTTCAACCTGGTGGGTGTTAGTTAGAATTCTGTGCATACAGAAGGAATTACTTACCGTGGCGAGGAATGCTCGCGGATGTACTATACTGTTGTCCGCTGCTGGCACATTGAGCTTTCGGATACGGTTGATTTGTTCCCCGATGCCTATTTCACTGGTAATCCGCAAGCGGCTGCGGTCTTGCTCTGTCGGGGCCTCCACATTTTGCTGAAGAACAATAAGATTGCCCTGAGAATCGGCCTCTAGCCACCTCTCGCCCTCGATATGACAAACCGCAGTGGTCCAGATGGACTCGTAGTGTCGTGCCCGTTCCTCCAGTTTCGCTTTGTTACCATCTTGCGCGGGAACAAATTCAACCAAAGAGAGTGACTGCATTAGATCGCCTACACCAATCATGTTGCCTGATACGTCGAGATCAATGGGGATCGCAGATGGGCGATAGGCCGCAAGCTTCTGCAGTGAACCGGAGCTGCTTGTTTCCTGGGTGAAATTATACACCACAACAGTCTTGGAGAGTCCGGCCACAATGTTGTCGTCGATCATTCCTAAGCAGCGGCAAGGACCTTTGAGGTTGTGAGACACGATCTGGTAGACTTGACGGTTCGCGTCAACACCAAGAACCAGAATACGACCAAGAGTGTCGTTTGAATCTTCTACTCCACCATCATTGATAAAACTCGTGCCGACGATAAACCTCTCAGTTGGGTTTCCACCAACGTCAGGAAGCTCAGCTCGAATGACACACTCCACAAGTTCAAGGCTGCTAGAATTCTTCAACGGGAAGGGTGATCCAAGCTCCTTGAAGACTATTTCGTCAACGAGTCTAAATGAACTTGTAACAACTTCCTCGTTATTGACCAATTCCCTTTTGATGGCGCCCACACCAAAGGCTTTAAGTCCTGGAGAGTATGCCACCCGCCTAACAGTCTCGTTGACAGGAAGTGCCTTGACGTGGGTGAGGCGTTCCCGATCGACGTGGCAGATTCGGATGTGCTGATCTGTCGACAGAATAACGGAGTCAGGGAAAGCATGAGAGTTGAAGGGTGCAACAAATGTGGCATCATCGGCGGTTGTGGCTGAGAATATGATGCGACCTTCCGAACTATAGATAAGACTTGCATGCTCGGTAGTGACAAAAACATTTGATGTGCCATCTTCTTGGGGAAGTATGTGTAGACGAGCCGGATTGCTACCTAAAGTCACGCTTTTACGACCAGAAACAGAGAATCCTCTGGTAGAGACGTTGAAAGTCACAACGTTACCATCCTCCATCGCAACTAGGAGTGTTGGCCCAGACACGTCAGGGGGGTGTAACTGAACGAGTGCGACATCTCGTGGGACAGTGGCACTGTCTTCAGTTTGCCTCATAGACTCGCCATGCAGCGGCTTTAGTGAAGCCATATCGATCAATGATATTTGACCGGATGACCACCAACCAACTACACCAAGGTCTAGTGGATCTCGGGCGGCATGAATGCATGATATCTGATCAGGCGGCGAATCAGAATTGCTTTGAACTTGCTGAGCATTAACAGCCAGGTTCTGTAGCAAATTCAATGAAACGAGGGAAGTTCCGTCAACTGACAGTAGGGCCCATTTGCCATTTGCTGACGCTCTTGTGATCGTTTTGCCGCTCGGGACGTCCCACTTGCTGACTGTTGTACCGCCTTCAGGGTCGAGTAAAACGACTGAGTTGGGTGTGATTTGAAGTAGTTGTCCATTGGGAAGGTTAGACGCTAGCAAAGTCTCACAATCTAAGGACATGCCTTCGAAGGAGTAAATTTCTTCGATACCCCCTTCCGAGTCGAAGCTAAGAACTCTTGTCTCGGTGATAGACGATACAACCAATGTATCGACCGAGTCGGCGCCATAAGATCGAAGAGTGAATAGGCCTCTGGTTCCTTCTAATTCATCAAGAATACCTCTGTCTTCAAGACCAACACCACTTCGAATGCTCCGTAGAGTTCCGTCGCGGTATGCACCACAACCTGCCACGATTCTTGACTGCCCAGAAGAGAAGACATTGCCGGCCTGAGTATCACCTTCGCGATTACCCATGTCCATGATTGAGAAGTCTAGGATCGGTGCATTGTTTGAAAAAGACTGCATCAACGTAGCCGCTCGAGTCTCGATATCGATTTGGTAGTGCTGAGAATCGCCGTGGTGAGAGGCAACAAAAAGGGTACCATCACCAAGGCAGACCAAGCTAGACGCTCTTGAAGTGATGACAGGTGAACTTCCGGATGTAAATGGTTCGAGGGTCATGCCTGTGACCACAACGCCGGTGGTTTCCAAGTTCGTCTGGATAGTCAACAAGTCGAGTCGACCGTAATCGTCGGCCAGCAGATAGTGAGTGCCATCGTATTCTGCCCAAGCTACAAATATTCTTGGATCCCTCAATGCTGAAGAGACGCTCCTATGCGTCAGGCCATCATAATAGATCAGGAGGGTCTCTCCAACGACGAGAATACCACCTAGATGTGCCTTTATATTCTCTGTATTTCGCACATGATAACGCTTCTCTTCATCCCCGAAGGGGATAGGAATGAGCATTGAAGCGTATGGGTCAGTGATAACGACGTCGAACTCTCTGTCTTTATGAGGATCAAATTTGGATACTGTGTTTCCTTTGTCGTCATGTGTCAGCCTGTATATGGCCAATCGAGATTCTTCTTGGTCCATTTGTGTCTTGTATAAGAAGGCAATGGTTGGGTGACCGGTTCGACTGTGAGTGAAAGTGCTTGCTTTCATGAAAAGCTCTGTGAGTCGGACCTGCTCGAGCAATTCCAATTTATTGGTAGAACCCTTTCGTATAGGGAGCCTGAAGACATTCAACACTCCTTCCCAAAGATGCATTGCTAGGAATCGACCCGTCGGATCCACTACGCATTTATTCTGACTTTGCGACTGTCGCATGTACGGCTCCGATTGATCAATTATTGCTTGCTCGATTGTCTCCAACTTCTTCGTTGCGTCGTTCCATATCAAGGTGAAGTACTGAAGCCTCTCGGTACCGATGAATAATAAGTCGACCTCGGATCCTTTGGGTCGCAATCGCTGTAGCATCGATATTGTGCCATGGATGAGCTTCGTCTGCTGGCATACCAGCCCTTCTTCTGTGAGGCGCCATATCTCGAGTCGGTTCGCTTTGCTGTGGAAGGTCAATCAGCATTTGCTCAAGGCGTCATCGAAGGCGTCAGCTGGATATCAAAAGAATTATCCCCAAAGCCTTAGGCTACAGAAATAAAGTAGCCTAATTGCTAGCCTAAGCTTGCATAAAATCATCAAATACTTTCGTCTCTTATGCATCTCTTATGCTCTCGGCGGCCGGTTCTTCTGACACCTCGACGGTCGTTGGAGCGAGCACTTACGTTACAACCAAATCGTCGATATCGGCGTCAATAACATTAGCTCGAAGCGCATGGCGAACGCTTGTTGCGCGGTGGATAGGCGCAACGTACGCCATGGCTGTTAGGTGTGTGATGAAGGAGAGAGAGAGAGGGAGGGAGAGAGGTTGACGTTTAAAGCAGGCACCTGGTAGTTTGACAAGCCCGAGCATCTGTAGCCTAAGCCGTAGGGGACAATTCTTCTGACGCTGCACTGGAGCTCCATGTCATGATGGCTGGGTTGAGACCCATTCCTTCCCGCTCGCCTATTGGGACCCCACTACACCTGCTACAATCCGTGCTAACTCCGGGGGCTAATGACGCATCCATAGTTACCTACCTATCTAGAGCTTTGGTGATTCCTCTTCGAGGCATGTGCGTGTCAGTGAAAGTGATTGATCTCATTTAGCCTACTATCTATGATGGAGCAAGAGAGCTTCCTCAAAATATGCGAACATGTGAAACCCCTTAGTCATGGGCACAGGATGCAAGTGCTGGCTAAGGGTTTACTTGGAAGCAATCGATCCCTGTACTTTCTTCACACTTGCCCATCGGTCAGGATGCCAGAAGAATTGACCGCTGAAATCATAAGAAATCATAAGAGACGAAATAAGGTGAACATCTTATGACAGCTTAGAGTAGAGTTTAGACTACTTGATTTCGGTAGCCTAAGCCTTAGGGGACATTTCTTCTGTTGTTCACCTGCCATCCCATATCTAAGACAACTGGGAAGGAACATGTAGTTGAACGCACTCGAGAAGGTGGCAGGAGCGGGAAGAATGGTCAGAGTACTAACGTTTGGAATTGCTCTTGCAGTTGGAGTTCAAGACTGGGGCGAAAGGAGATCCCAAATCATTGTCGCCATTTCTTCATTTGCCTTGATGGCAAGATATCGGACTCCTCAACATGAGTACAGCTACAACATCGACTACTAGAAGCCGGACAACCATTGATTATGATCCGGAAGAAGACTGTTTCCGCGACCATCGAGACCCTCCATATCGATTTCAAGATCATATTCGTCGACTGCGACGGACTGCGGTGCCAACCCAGCCAGGTGGTTTGGTTGAGCAGCCAGGTCTTATTGCAACACAGCTGCCTCGTCCTAAAATCATCTTTGAACCTAACACCAAGCACGAAGAGTATCAAGTCCCAATCGATCCTCCTGTTTCAGCTTACTCTATATTCCCGTTTCTGGGGCGAACAAAACACTTACGATTTCCATCCGAATCACTCGATTTAGGGTATGATACTAAGGGAGAACTTGATCAATATCTGCACGATGTACAATGCGCAAAATCATGCAACATTCTTACAACATGGCTTCCGTTGGCCAGAGTCAACATTGAGAACGATGAAGGTCTCGAATTTCCTTCTAATGTGTTACGATGGCAGGCGCTGGCCCAGCGTAAGCTAGAAGCCGATGAGATGCCAGACCCTTCAGAAAACACTACGCATGATCAGGACTTCTCCACAACGCCTTGTACACCAGCACAGCTTCGGGAGATATTCTCTTTGGGCACTGTAAGTGTCTCTAGGCGTACACAGGCTCTTGATTAACGCTCTTTCAGTATTCTCGTACATACCCGAAACCAGTATCCCCTCCAATTTCTCCTATATCTGAACCATACGAACCATTCGTCCCTGAGCCCGGTGTGTCAATCATAGATTTGACTTCAGAGCCAAGCAGCCGTATCAATGAGACCATGGAGAAGATGGAATCGGGTGTCGAGGATGATCATCTCGACTCTGACCCAGCTAGCCCGTCGTGCATCTTTGGTCCTCCCCCAACAGCCAGGGCTGCTTTTCTCGGCACGAAGTCGAGCAAACTATCAGAACTCAAGTTGGACCTACCATTGCTATCATCTAGTCCTGGATCTAGCTCTAAGTCGGATCATATGATTGCAACCCTGACACCAAATGCAATAGATCCCGAGGCTTCATTCCAAGCTACAGTTGAACAAGGGGGATTCTTTGAAGAAGCATTTCAAACTCTCTTAGACAGCAAACACCATGAAGCGAACCAGCTATTGGAACAAGAGCGACCAAACCCGGCGAATACTCTGTTGCGCTTACCAATACCGGTATTAGATTTTGATATACCAGTTCCCGAATGGAGTGCCCATCTATCAAACTCGAAAGAGCACTTCAGCTGGCTCGCTCAGACACTTTCGTCTGCCTTTCATCTTCCATATTTGGAAGGATTGAGTTCCTTAAACTCGTCACTCAAATGGACCCCGATCCCTCCTGGAAGCGGCCGAGTTTCATTGACTGAAGCAGCGGTACAGCTAGGCCCACTCAGTAAGGAGTTATTAAGTCTACAGCCGTCCCAGCTATGCAGCCGAGATTATGTTGTGTTGCGATCGAGACCCATGGCACTACAAATCTCGCACGATGAAGATATTGAACTTGAATTGGAACATGATTCGGTAATATCCCATTCAGTTCAGGAAGAGAGCCATACTATTCCAGCACCCACCAACAAAGCACACGAACCGGTGAAAACGCTGTCTCTAGATGACTTACTTGAAGCAAAACGCCAGTCCTTGAAAGCTCGGTCTGATTCGAAAGGAAAGAAGCGGTTGTTGATTGATACCAGCTCAACTGGCGCAAGCAGTTTGTTATCCAACTTCATACAGCTCCGGCAACCGAAGAAGTTGAAGACCGGAAGTGACACTCCTGCGCCTACTTCACAACCTATATCAAAGTCCCAGGCCACTGCTACAAACGCAAGCAGCGTCGCGCAAGAAGTACAAAGAGAACTAAAGGAGGCTCCATCTCCAGTCTTTAGCACACCTACGCAGAACTGTCGTTACATTGTTTCTATGGAGTTGAGCCGGAAAGTCATGTCTTTCATAGAGAAGTCATGGCCGCATGTCGAACTCGTCGATCGAGACTTCACGCAGTACAATGAGATTTCTTGGTCGCCGGGGTCGACTCAAAGAAATAAAGTGGTTTCTCCATTGGCCTTTGAGGCTGATATATCTTTATGTCCTGCAGCTGGCCTCATCGTGACCACCATGCTTAGAGTCAAACAGAAACCCCTTCCCGGATCAACCGCTCTCTCGGCTCTTCGCGAGCGTGTGAAGCTTGTGAGCGAGAAATACGAATGTCTCTTTGTATTGGTATCTGAGATAAATCCTCAGGGCGAGTATGTTGGATCACCAACTGCTTCTGATCTGGCAGGTTATGCCGATTTTGTCCGCTTCACCACAGGTCTCCAAGCAGGTATCTCAACATTTCTGGTCTCTGGAGCAGATGAGACACTTGCAAAATGGGTATTGTCTATCATGTCTCGATACACCTCAGCCGCGAACCAGTTCGGGCAATTTCTTGGTTTTCGAGATAGTGAATGGAGCATGTTCTTGCGTCGTGCTGGCCTCAACATCTGTGCAGCGCAAGTTATGGCAGAACTACTTTGGTCCGAGTATGGGCAGTTCGGACTGACAAACTTTTTAAAAATGAGTGCGAATGATAGAGTATCGAAATATGGCCAAATCTTGGGAGGTAGTAGAATAATGGGCAATGTGTCAAGAATCTTGGACCAAGAATGGTTCTAAGTAGCCAAAGACCGTACTACCTATCAGTACCTAATACATAGCACGATGTCAGACACAAAATATAGGGCTGCTGTACGACCAGGTTCTACGATCATATGTGTTACAACCTACCGTCCCAGGTATTAGGGTAACAGAAGAATTGTCGTCTAAGGCTCAGGTTACCAAAGTAAAGAAGTCTAGGTGCTACCCTAAGCTTTCATAAGGCGAACAGACTATTTTGTCCTTTATGCTTTTAAGGGCTAATTCTTCTAATATCCTGACTGGTTTGCCTTTAAGAAATGCCCATTTACACACTTACAATTGGCAAAGTACAGGGTAGCAACAAACCAACAACTCAACATCACGTCTCACCAAGGTTCAAGCAATATCACATCGCAGCACAACAGACTTATGCCCACCGAGCTCAGTGAGATGGCTTCTATTGCCCCATGCCCATGCTTACCGTCTACGTTTCTACGTCTAAAATGCCATCCAAGGTTCCAATACCCCTATCAATGCCAACCATTTAGCACACCTCCCACATGGGACGTGGTAGCGTTCGCAAAGGCGAAGTACCCTGTGAAGTCTTCAGACCAACATAGACGACTCGGCGTGTTGGATTTGTGAGATTGACGGAGCGGGACTGGATGCCGTAGTAATCGGAGATTGTGTGTGTGAGCCACCGTCTAAGAATTGTTAGCAACAAAGCATATCTGAGGATATGTATACTGACTTGAACGCAGCACTCTCATCATTGCCGAAAGAGTCGAATAGCATGCCCGAGTCGACTGTTTCCTGAGACACCTCTCGATGCGCATGTTTCCATGTCGCCTTCTTCTCCCTCAACTCCCGCATTGCGCCATTCCTACCGACGAACACAATCTCCTCATCATCCGAGTCCATCTGATCAGCTGCGCTATCACTGTCATCGGAAGCCTCCTCCTTGGTTGCAGCAGCAGCCCGCTGGCTGGTCAGATATTGTCGCACAGGCTCCTCCAAAGATCGCACCCAGCTGCGCACTACGGGACTGCGCTTTGTGGCTTCACGCAAATCGCGAGGTACCTCACCAGCGCCGAGGCCAGTGGCGCTACCCGACTTCAGCTGCTGTTTCTTGCGCTCAGCCTGAAGACGGGCAGTCTTATCCTCAACGCGCTGTCGCACGCCGCGGTCCCAGAACTGGGCAAGCTGGTAAGGTACTCGATGGATCGTATGCGTGGGATGAACTTCATAATCGGAGGGCAGCGGAGGCTGAACGTTGGGAACATGCATCAAGCGGTCTAATTCAGTGAGACCACCGGTCAGTATAAGAATACGCGAGATGCAGCTCAACATGCGGCTCGCATCTTTATCAGTGATAACGGCATACCATTCTCCCAGCGACGACGCTGGCGACTGCCCTCTTTGCCCTTCAGGACCAGCTCGCGCTTTCGCTGACTATCCCTCCTGGAAGGAGGACGTCTCGGGGTCGATGTAGGGACTGCATGTTCGTCGAAGTTGACGTTGCGCTCGGGAGACTTGGGTTGAGCTTTAACGGTTTCATCAATGGGGATAGCAAGAGGGGTGCCGGTTCCACGCGCGACAGGAGAGACAGCGAGAGACTGAAGAGCCGAGATAGTCCAGGCATCGATATCGATACCGTTATTCTTGACTGGCGTGGGAGGCGACTGAACCGGGATGGTAGCCAATTGAGGATTTGTCGCTGTAGGAGGAGGAGTAGTTGTGGTTGGTTGCTGCTCGGGTGGCGGGACGGAACTGTAGATAGCCATGATGATAAGAGTCGCGGGGAGCGAACGTCAGCGATAGGAGCGATAAGGATACGGTTCGAGGTATGAAGCCTTTGAGAGTACCAGAACTCTCAATCAATCTCAATGGCAATCCAAGTAGGATATGAATATGATCTCTAGGAATATAGGACCTTGGGATAAAGAAAGAAGGAGAAATGGCTCCGACGAGAAGAATGGGATGGGACGGTTTATCGATCGCCGCCACTAGATTGGATGCCCTCTGAGCCCAGGGGCCCCTCCCCCCTCTATCTCATGGCAATCGAGACGTTCATGACACCCGGTGATTCATCCAACATGATTAAACGAGAGCAGCCAATCAGAAGCCGACCGCATCCCACAGGGGGCAAGCTCAGGACTAGGACTCCCGCATTTGCAGGCGATGCGAGTCACCCGTCCTCCGCGGAGGATGTGGGGGTCTACCAAGTTAGGGTCAGAATAGGGCCTAGGCAGGCCTGTGATGAGCTGCGACGAGATGATGATGCTGATGATGATGAGACTCGAGTTAGATTGGTATCGCATTGTGGTAAATTGAGAATTTTGAAATGAAGACCTAAGGGATAACCTGGTGATCTAGTCAGTAGAGAGCTCAAACCCCTGATCGCATTATCTCGACAAGGAATGCAATATCGGCAACAAACATGCTGTAGAACCTTGTGCTGACCTCGAGTCATCAAGGCCCCCACACATGCCTAGGAACAGAATGAGTCAATCCCCGGACAGCTCGGGAGAAGAGAGTAGACGAGAATGTACATATAAAATTCTAAAAAGGTACGATATGCAATCCTAGGTAATACTAAAACACCAATAAAACACTCCAAATGATCATGGTATATATCACATGCTCGCTGTAGACCCTGAACTCGTCTTGTTGTCTAAGAAAGGTAAAGCAAGACAAAGAATTTCATGACTGTTCGGTGGCGTCGTATGTCCTATGAGGGTTGCCAATGCCACCAGGCTTCAGTAGCGGCTGGTTTTCCCTCTGAATGGCACGCTCCTCGCGCTCCTGGATATCGTCTAGGTCCTCCTCCGTCTCCGCGTATCGCTCAGGGTGACCGGTAAAGGGTCCTGGAAGACCACGCTCCCAGCCTTCTGAGTAGGTTCGGCTGCCTGGCGGTGGCCTTCGGGGGGCGTTCGAATATTCCACAGGCGAGTGGGGTGCGCTGTCGGGGTGAGCGTTGTCATGTCCGCCACGCTGTCGCGCCGTGTATTCGTAGTAGACACCCATGAAGAGGACCGATCCCTGCATAGATGCAGTAATCAAGTAGATGAACCAGGTGCTCCAGCCCTCCCATCCAAGTCGGGCGAACAAGCTGCCTGCAAACAAGAAACCGCCTGGAGTCTGAATGCACATCATGGGGATACTCAAACTTCCAACATGTTTCAAGTGGTAAGTCATCCAGATCTGTGGTACGTATTGTATAGCAGCCAAAACGGTAGCCATGATGCCCAGGAAGTTCGCCCAAAAGACAAGATGATCAGGCAATGCGATAAAGAATACTCCTGTCAGAATAATCACAATGAGGCCATGCAGGACACACAGCAGTCCCACCATGACGGCGGTCTGCCATCTGGGGGCTTCACCGCGAAGTTCGTCTGTGGGAACATTGGCCTCTCTATATCGAAAGAAGATGAGGAAAAGAACGAGACTGTTGACTGGTCAGTTGATGATGAAAGCGTAGTTTGAGGATGAGGCTTACATGAGACTGAAGCAAAGCCATTGGGCGCCGAGCTGAGCGACACCAAGCAGACCGGCTGCGCATTCAAATTTGCCGAGCTCTTTGCAACATCCTATGGCGGCACGAGACGGTGGGACAGTAAGAATGTTTGCGAAACCAGCGGTAGCAGAAGTAACACCCAAAAGTACAAAATAAGGCGAAATGCCTTCAGAGGTGCCCCGAGAAATAATGCGATAGTGCTGAGGAAGATAGGATACAAGAATGCCGAGCAAGAGAACGCTACGATATCAAGATTAGTATCAATAATCACCAGCTAAATTCCAAGAGGGTCGCGCAATCATACATTGATACGACGAGTTCAAGATACGAGGGCGTCTTGAGGCGATCGCATTGATCGTTATTTGTGGCAAAGACGTCCATGGTTGATATTGGACGAAGTGCACAAAGGCAGCTTCAGAAGGTGGATGAATGGGCGGTGGTCGTCGCGAAGGAGCTCACGAGAAATGATCACGGGGAATCACGAGATCAGATGAAGGAACGCCAGGGTCCGGTCCGTCCTCCAGTCCAGTCCCTTAAGGAGCTTTGCCCAAGGCTTGCTTCGATTTGAGCACGGGCTGGTGCTGGTGCTGGTGTGGAGAGAGAACGTTGCGCGCCCTGCGTTGCTGGGGAGTGACGTATGGTGTTATTTTAGTCGGTGTCTTATGGCTCTGTCACTTCTGGATGATGACAAAAAGAAGGAGGTTAGTCCTTAGTTGACAGCCTAAGCTTTTCTTCTGTCAGCTTTGACTTGATGCGTGGGTTATTTTGTGACCCACTCGACGAGGCTGTTTCGCGGGGAGGGGCAGCGTTTCCCACCACGTTAGGTAGGTGCTGTATCGGTATCGGTATCGACTGCGAAGCGGAGTTAGACGAGGGATACGAGGTCGTTGATATGACCTTTCTGGCGAACTGGGCTACGAGATCATGATTGGTGAGACAGGACACGTGCAAAAGTCTCAAGATACGGGATGTCTTGGTATGTGATGGGATGGGATGTGGATGCGGATGTTGCTGGAGTGAGATGGAAGAAGAAGTTGGAAAAGAAGGAAGAGACAATATGGAAGGGAAGTCGGAGAATTATTTCTAATAAGGGAAGGATAATCAAATGATGGGGCCATGATAGACGACTGGATGTCAAGTCAGTAACTTACCTGTCTTAGTACTAATCGACTGTACCTTCCTTCCTCTGTGCCTGCGAAAAGCGGGTGGCTCGAAACAGTAACCTTCAAGCGCTGCGGAGATGCAATGTAGGATGGATAACCTGGATGGACAATACCCTTTCAGCAATAGGAGTGACAAACACCTCTTTTGATTCACGTGTTTCTGCGGCAGTGCCTGAAAGCTTAAATAGATGAACTCCGGGGTAAAAAGAAGCAAACTCTCAGAATTTGGCTTCTCTGTCAACAAGAAGCCCGCCAAGACGGAAAACGGCGATCGTGAGCTGCCCCCTTTGGTATTATCAACCCACTGGACCCTGCAGAAAGAATACTTGGTCGGACCTGGGAGGCCGCTGAGGAGTCGTCCTTTGTCTGCCGGGTCTTGGCGCCAACGCATATGACGTTTCTATGAGGATAGACGGTGACATCCAGTTGGCGAGCAAAGTTCCAACTTCCCGTCACAAGTTTGACGATGGCCTCACTTTGTAAGATCAGCGTAGAAAAAGTTACATGGGACTGTAAGATTTCGTTTCAAGATTCAGCTGAAAGATTGGCTTGGGATCGTGATAAGCGTGTAAGTGATATGATATCCATGCAGAGATTAAGGTGGAGGATCCACTAAAATTCAATCCATTTTCTGAATGTAGGTACCTTACCTTACGCTCATCACCATCTCGCAACTTTTCAATCCCAACTTATAATACAACATGGATGAACCCAGTCTTGCAATTCGACCAGCTCTCTCACAACAAGAGTCACAGAAGGACGATCTACAAGAGTCACAGAAAGAAGATTTGCAGGAGCAGGAGCAACAACAACCGAAAGCACCATCATTAAACCTCCTCGCTGAAAATGCAATTCTACGACCTCAAAATGACATAGACAACGAGCAATCTCAGTCTGCTACAAGTAGCAAACAGGATTATTACACATCCGTCCAATGGACAGCTGACGGGACATCACTTCTTGTTTCTTCCGCCCTCAACTCAATATCCACCTTTGTCCTCCCTGAAGATCTTCTCGATCCATCAGCCTCACGTCCGCGACAGTTGTCGTCTCAATCCTCAATAACCCTGCCCGAACCATCCCAAACAGTCACCGCGGCACCATTTTACTCTCTAGCTGAGCCAAGCACTCAAACCGTGCTTGTCGGATGTCGCGATCACCCTATTCAATTGTATCATCTTTTCCCTCCCGAATATGATGGCTTCGCGTCGCGCTCTGCCCCGCTCGCTTCATATAAGTTGATACGTCGTGAGACGGAGGAGTATATCACGCCATCATCTCTTCTGTGGGAAGGCGACGGGTCGCATTTTCTTGTGGGATCGACAAATCGTCTTGATCACTTTGATATGACACGTCCAGGTTCAGATGGGCCAGTGACTACCATACCCACCATCCCTTCTAAACGACATATTTCGAAGGGCAGTGGTGTGGGTATGAAGGGCACTGTCGCTGCACTGTCATCTTCGCCTGCGGATGGCAACGGGAACTCTGTTGTTGCAGCAGGGACATGGACGAGGTGGATGGGTTTATATGATGTGCATCGATCAGACAAGGCTGTTGCTAACTGGCCTCTTCCACGCCCGGAGGATATAGCAGGAGACATTGGAGGCCAGGGTATCGTTCAAGCCCGTTGGAGCCCATGTGGCCGTTACCTCATCATCAGCGAACGTCACGCCTCTGGTATGATTGTGTACGACATCCGCGGTACAAGCGAACTTCTCTGCACCCTTCGTGGACGAAGTGCACCGACGCAACAAAAGATGACTCTGGACGTGTTCGCCGGTGACCCTTATGCCGAGTTTCCATCCTTTGAAGTCTGGGCGGGTAATCACGACGGTGGTGTTGCAGTATGGGAAGGCGTTGGCAGCCAATCTGGCGTTGTAGACCCTTCATGGAGCTGGAATCCTCATGATGCACCTGTCGGAAGCACAGTTCTGCATTCGAGTGGTTCTGTCGTAGCAACATGCTCAGGAGGATGGGGCTTTGGAGACGCTGATGAAGGTCAAACGGTGTTTGACGAATCCAGTGTCAAGATTTGGTCAATAGGAGGTTAATCGGACCTCGTTAAGGTAGGCTGAATGATGATAAATGAGTAGCACTCAAATGAGGTAAGTACTTGAATGTACAACTCAGACAGATGTGTGAAATGTTGTTGAGCCTCAAAGACGTATACGCTTATACGGACACATTCTACCTGCCATCTAAAAAGCCTTAAGTCACATCAATATGCAAAGATGCAAGTTCCAGTCGATGCCGCTTGGTTTCTTCTGTATAGTAATTATCTACTTGTAAACCCAATGTCTCATGACCGTGTGGTCATCATATCTCATGATTAACCCAAGCGCAAGCCCATCTATTCACCAGACTTGAATCGTTCATTACAGTCCACCTTTATGATGAAAGCAACCCCCGGATATCAACTCCCTATGCTAATCCATTAACGCCATAATAATTTCCAAGCAGAATTTTGCTTGTAACCACCACCACCCCACCTATGTATGTACTGTCTCCTTTTTTTCTTTCCTGATATTATATGCAATTAAAACCATCCAGGGCCACGGTTCTGCTGCCACAATGGTCCTCCTCCGTCACGGCGAGGGTTGTATGGCTGTTGTAGAGGACTGCTCATATGCCCTGGCGTGGTGATAGCTTGTCCCGGCCGTGGTTCTTCTTCACTAATACGTCCCAAGCCGGCATTGTAACTGTGTAGTGTGTTGAAATCGTCGTCTCTCGTCAACGGCACCTCGTCGTGTTCCATATGCGCACCTCCGCCAACAGCCGACGCCGAGTACCCGTACTGAGATTGGGGATCCCAAGGCTCCGCGTAAGGTCCGTCGTGCTCAACAATTGGATTCATGCTCCGCTGGTCGGTAACGGGGACCGGTGGGGGCGGGGCCATCTTATCGGCTTCCCGCATAGGGGGCACAGGAGCGAAACTATGATTGTTCTCTAACGGGGGACTAGGAATATTTCATGTTAGCTGGTTGCTAAAAAACTTTGAAAGAGGTCACTGATGGGGACACTTACCCAATACGCTGCACTTGCGGTTTCACGCCTGGCCCCTGGCGTGTATTTCCCTTCTTACGCTTCCAGAGCCAGACTCCAAGAACGATGAGGGCTACGAGCGCTGCTACACCACTAATAGTTCCGCCGATGATAGCGCCTGTGTTCTGGGAGCCATTATCATCACCGTCAGTGTCGGGAGCGGAAGCGTCAGAATCGGTAGCCGAAGGGTCTGCAGTCTCAGAAGTTCCACTGGCCGTGTCGGTTTCGGTTTCGCTCTCCGATGCTGTTGAGCTTTCTGTCTCTGTTGATGAAGTTTCCGATGAAGTTTCTGACTGTGTTGTTGATTCTGTTGAGGATGATTCTGTTGTTTCTATCGACGATGTTCCTGTGGATTCCGTGGTCGCGCTTCCTGTTGTTGTCGCTTCCGTGGCAGAAGAATCGGTCTCGGATGTTCTTCTCCTTGTTCCTAATGTTGTTGGGTCGGATAGTGAGGTTACTGGCGCTGTAAGGGGAACGCTCAAGCTAGTAAGTTGAATAGCGCTCTTCCCCGATGCAGAAGCCACCACATTGGTCGCCAAATTTGTTGCTGAACCACATCCATATTGGAAGAAACCCCCTTCGAAGCTATTCTTGTAGCACAAATCGTTTCCTCGACACGAGAAAACATATGGATTCACTTCGGTTTGTGGTCCACTGCCTGCATCCACACAACCTGTAAACACTCCCTGCGTGCAAGATCCGCCATCAGGACAGCACCCCACAGCTCCATGATCGACATCAACCACACAATGTGAACCAGCAGAACAAGTCGCTGGTAGTCCTGGGTCACCTCCTATGTAACCACAGACTGTGTTGAATTGTCGTCTTTGTAGAAATGAGTCATTGGGCGCAGCTGTCGCGGCGAGAGGATATGATGCCGCGTTGATTTCATGAAATGCGACCGTTTTTGTCGGTTGCGGTAGTGTAAGGCCAGAAGCGAGATTGAGAAAGCTGGAGATGAGGAGAAGTGGCGGTAATCGCGCCATCGAATGGGCCGGGGTCATGATTTGCAGTATTCGTGATCCCGATCTCAATTAAACATTGTTTGGTCGATCGATAATTTGGAGTGTACTTGGTACTCTGGTCTGTTGTGTACGAGATGAGATCGCTGGGTGGGTTTCGTTGAAGTCGTCGTTGGATCTTGAAACTGGAGTAATTAAGAAGAAAGAAACAAGAAGAGGACACCACCCTTTGACAGAAGAATAGTATGCGCACGGGCAATAAAAAAGAACGCAACAACAAAAGTTGCGATGAGTAACCAATGATACAACAAAGGGGGAGAAAGAAGTCAAAGGAGTAGGAGGAAGCCAAAAGCCCTTAAACCAGGGAAGGGGGGTGGTCCAGTCGTCCTTCCTTCCTGTCCGGCCCTGAATGTAACACGAGCAAAGACGATTTTTACGAACGAGCCAAGTCTGTGCTGTGCCTCTTGGCCCAAGACTCTCTCGTCTCTTTTTCCAAGTGGAGATGAATTAGTTGGTCGTGCAGTAGCAGCTTCGTTCACTTTTGTTAAGTCGGGAGTGAGAAGAGACTAGGAAAGGACCCTAAACGCTCGACCTTTAGTTTCGAGACGGTTTTGCTGCTTATAGGCGAACCTGGGGATTAGTCCCTGTACCCTGCCACTCTATTTCCCTCCAACGCGGCCAGACTTTCGCCTTCTGGATGAGATAAGAGTCCAGGATCTTGGTATATAGCCCGTAAAGCAAGCCGTAGATGATCGATCCAGCGAACCAGGGATAAGCAAGACCTTTAAAGTGCTGGCAGCCGGAGGCGTTTAAGCGGCATCCGGACTGCGACGGTGTCTCCTGGGGCGACGTTTGAGCCAATCAGAGACCAGAAAATGTCCGATGGAGTGGCTGGGGGTGGCTGGGGCGTTATTCGTTAAATCAAGGAAAGTTTCCTGAGAAGAAACAAGTTGACGAAGCCGTTTGGAATTACGTGTAAAAGTAAAATTGATGATGAAGGAGCAAAAAAAGAGAAGAAGAAACTCTTTCTTGAAAATGACTTAGCCAGAGTAAACATGAATGAAGCGGCGACAGGGCAACCGGAAACGGTTTCTTTGATGTTTGGAATGCTTAGAAGGGCTCTAGTCTCGTTTTAGTGGCCAATCTCACGTTTGGGATCTGGACGGGGACCTGGGAGCCTCCTACGACACTTTGTTAGGTGACGTCTAAACTGCCACGTTGGCATGCACAAGACAGGCCTAGAGGTGAGCTGCCAGGCTGAATTGTCTCATCTCTTACACCATCTTTTTCAATGGTCGATCTTTGTGCATCATTAGTGGCTTGTTTGCGTCTCTTTTACACATCGCCAAGCCCTTATGGAACCGCATTCACCGATTTTGAAGGCGTTAATCATGAATCAATTGACGTTCAACTTACTTTCTTATCTATGTGAAACCTAATTTATTCTGTTACAGTTTATTGAACCGCCTGACATTCAGCGCCTCAGCTGCCGCCAGGACCGTTTTGCAGTTGTGGCGGTGTTTCACCATCGACGCTTCTAAATCGGGATCCGTAGTGACAGTCAGGCCCAGCCAGGCCCATCCGAGGATCCTTCACCGCAGATCCATACGACTTTCTGCATCACTTCGATCCCGTATATGCGCAGACGTTACCATGATCCGCATTGGCGCAATTACGGAGATTGGAAAAGTATAGAATATCAATTATTCCTCCACTCTATCATATTGCATGCCAATATCCTATAATACGAATTCTAGACGATATGCCAAGCCGTGTTTCTGTCAATATCCGTCATCCCAGCCTGTACTATCAAACTCCACTCCGATTACATCTCAACAAGCGATCCAATGAATGCGCCTCCGCTTACTTATACCATCTGTCTGCTGCTGTTTGACCGCTCATCAATAGACAAGTCCTCAAGTTCACGAACACCAGCCTTGCGGGCCTTCTTAGCTTGCTTCTTCTGCTCTTTCAGCGCCTTCTTTTCCTTGCGGGACAGCTTGGGAAATTCACTCTCTGGCCCACGCAGGACAAAACCAGGATGCATGATGTTCAGCAATACAAGAGCGAGCAAGATTGGCGTAGCATCCAGACCGAGTGGATACTCTTCGTGAATGAGAAGAGTGTTATGCGCGTTAACACCAGGGCCAAATTCAACAAATCGATAAACGATTCGCGTCTATAACTTGTCAGCTTGTTAATTCGCGACTGGATATAGAATACTTGCCACAATCAAAGTGAGAACGGCAACCATGGTCCAGATAAGCCACTTCATGCGCCCCATGCTTCGACCCTCAAGTTGTCGGAGCTTGAAGTAGAAGAAGATCGTGATACCGGTGAAGATGAGGACAACGACGAGCTGAAGGGCAACACCAGCCATATAGATCTTCATGCCAATGTCGACGATATTGCTGTCGGCGTCTGTGTTGGATAGCAAAACACCTCCTGAACCCTGTACAAGAAAGAGAATGACATCTAGCCAGACAAAAAGAAGTGTCATGCGAATGGCTTTGATACCTAAGAGCTTTTGTCCAGGCATACGGAAGTATACCATGCGCGCAACTGCCATGTACACAAAAGCATTGATCCCTAAGCTTGTTAGCGATGACCTATCTGTGTTTCTGGAGTACTTACAAAGAGGAGAAAGTAGAAAGAGGATTTGACCCAGAGTGAGATATGTGATGTTTTGCTGATCTCGACTTCCAAGAGTCTTGAATGCGAATGCTATCGTTTCCCATGCTGCGCCCATGATGGCCACCCAGCAGAATCTCTGCGACTTGTTAGATTCAAAGCCCTGTTGATCTTGAGATTGTTCGACTTGCCTTCTTGAAGAGAATCGCTTGGATCAGATGGGTCATTGTAGTAAGACCAAAGAGCACGCAAAAGGCAAGATTGGCCCCAAAGCTGGGGTCGAAGAAGTAGTTGGCATTGCATGCATCAACTGGAACACGGCCATATTTCCCAGGAACTGCAGTTGTGCAAGTTGCGATTGCTGAAGCAGTTGTTGTGGTAGCTTCCATGAAAGTCGTGGTAGACATGGTGTAAGTCGTGTAAGTCAGATCAGTTGTTATTAGTGTGGTGTTTTTGATAGCAATAGTGGTAGTTGAGCTGACGAGCTTGTCTGATAAACTCCATTTAGAACATTCCCACCCCTTCCTCTTATACTCGACGATATGTTCCTCCGGTTTCAATTCTACATGCTTTCAACTCCGTAGTCCTTTGAGGCTCCCCTCAGATTCAACTCCAAATCTAATTTCGGGTCATCCTACAGGGGCTTTCTCGACGGGAACTCGCTGGCTCGCCAATGCTTACGACTCTTTTGAGTCTCGATGTGGCTGTGAATCTCGACATAAATTCAACTGTCCCGCCATTTTGGAACACCAGATCTTGAAATTGACGACAGAACCAGTCAAAGTCTCCCAAATTGAAAAAGAGTTCCACTCTGCCTTGCATTGCCGGCATCACAGCTGTGGCTTTGGCCAGCCTCATAATCCTTCCATATTCCAGCTTACTCCTGAAGAATGTCGCTCATTGGCTGGATCGTCTATTTTCAAGATTGAAGTGGGGGATCTTGAGTGATGGTATGCTTCGAGAAGGTTACTGCTGACTTTTAAATCTGTCCGTGGACACGCAACTTCATTTTTTATTGTCGTTATTGGCTGGCTCGTCTGTTTTCATTAGTTGGCAACGACAACATCCGCGTCTTTACGGACAGCTGTCTGTCTCCGTGCACTTTCGCTGAGATCAATTTCGGTCTGCCAATGCATTTCGCAAGACATTCAAAAGTAGCTAAGAGAGGAAATATCCTTTAAGGCTTAGGCTACTAAAATGAAGTAGCCTAAACACTCATCTAAACTGGCATAAGAAGGCTAAACTCTTTCGTTGACCAGAGGTGCCTTCTTCACCATTAATACAGCCCCCACTCAAGCCATTCGTGACCCTATACACGATGCTTTCGGATTTTCCTCAATCTTTGCAAAATGACTATTTCTGCTCTTTCAACCTCTTACATTGATTTTTAATCGATAATACAATAAACCTGGAACATGGCTAAGGCTTGTGATTAAATTTAATGACACCATGAACGGATATTGTTCAACATAGTGGTATCCTGACTTGTACTAATTAATAGCTGGCTTGGGCGTAACCTATTATTTTACTTCTTTATATGGCATTTGACAGCGTTGACAGATATTCAGTTTCTCCGGAGACTTTCTCCATCATCTTCTGCTCCTTCTCGTAGCTGTCTATCTTTTCCGCTGACAAACAGAAAACAACGAAATCAGCATACCTCTTGCCCATATGGAATTCCAACCTCCTATTTGCATGCTTGAGCAGGCGTTGACGAACAAATTCGGGCTTATTCGCCACATCGGGTTCTATCAGAGCATTTCTGTCTATATCTTGCACTCGTTCCCATATTCCAATCTCAAAGAGGATGACACCCAGAGCTAGGTAATCGGAGACGTCAGTAATGGGACGGATGAGGGACTTCGGTCTTGGACGTGGCGGACGTGATTGCGATAGGGTCATCATGGGGGAAAATACGAATCAACTTACCGTAGAGATCATGTATCTTGTTGAACCTCTCGGTCGGCAGACCCCACCGGGCTGGGTGCCGATAAAGATTCTGGATATGGTCGTCCTGACGTTGAACGCTGGAGAAGTCGGACCCTCGGCGCGAGTACTCAAAGCCTCGAACCCGTGGGTCTTCTAGAACAGCAGAGCTATCCGCTGAGCCGCCGCTGGATTCGTGACCCAGGGGAAAGATGATGTTGTCGCTCCGCAGCGACTTGTGAAGCCACCCATACAGATGTAGGCGGTGCACTGTCTGGACGAGCGCGAGAGCCAGACGAACACGACTCTGAAGTCGAGGACGGAGAGGCTTGATGGAAAGCAAGGATGCAAGGGACGGAATACTGCCAGGTGTTGCGGCCGTAGAGAGAGGAAGCCGGCTCACTAGCCCTATGCGAGCATTGGTAGAATCGTGAAAGTAGCCGACGCACTGGCAAAGTTTGAGCTGAGGATCTGAATCGGGCCCACGATTCAGTAGAGCTGCGAGCTGGATGATCTTGTCCTGCGTGTCTGCGGCAGACCCGTCTCCGTACATTCTGTATTCAACCATGTGCCACGAGTCCGATGTCCCTTTGAGCTGACCAAATTGTATGACACCGCTGTCTCCACACTCCCGGAAGCTGGTTCGGGGCATCTCCAGCAGCGCCTGGCACTTGCCCGGCTGGGATAGCGATGGCTCAAGGACGAGTTTCCTGATGCTGATGCCACGAGATAAGCCCGTGTTGGCTGCGTCTGAGTCGCTCTCCAAAGGCGTGATGGCAGACAGAGACCGGGCCAGCGGCAAGGGCCAGAATGCAAGTTCGACCACGGAACCCAGACGCTCGGTGTAGTGTTCAAACTCGACCACAAGTTTCTCCATGGCCCTCTTGTCTCGGAGCGCCCAGGTTATCTTGCTCATCCAGTCTGCTGCCTTTTGCTTATCTGCAGCGCCCTTCCTGCTCAAGGCCAGGAGCACGGTGACATCCTGCTGCGAGGCCGTCGTGCCGCCGATGTCTTTCAGAGCGGTAGCGAGCTCGTCGGGAGGCCTCTGATTCTGTGCGTATCGACTGTCGCGCGACACGTATTCCTGCATCAGGCTGTAGAGCTCGCAAAGTAGACCAGCGAGGCCCTGAACAACATGGTTTGGCAAGCTGTCGATGACCCGGCCCGGCACGATTGGATTCAACTTGGCGGGCTCAAACAAGATCTTCTCGAAAGAGTCGATGCGCGATGCTTGCACTGAGAAACGCAGATTGAGCTTCTCGGACTCGGGGCCATAAAGTCGAAAGCCCTGCCAAGTGTCATGTATGGTCTTGCACATGGGTTTGATGAGGACTATGGCCCCTAAAGCCAGGCCAGCAGGTTCCATGTTGTACAGCGATGCAACGTGCGCTCAAGGGGACATGAAAAGGACGAAACGAGACCGAAGCTGGCCAAGCCTGGAACCATGCGATATCCTTTATCTGTGTATGCAAAGTTAGGCGAGAACTAAATACTCATTACCCACCAAGGACAGTCAAGTGTAGAAAGCCGATAAGGACGCGCTTTACTGCATAGGCCATGAGTTCACGCGACGGTTCGGAGGTACGATGGTGGGGGAAACTGCATGTTCTTTGTGTGCGGCTGAAGTCGACCAAAGCCAACAGTGACCGTCGGAGAAAGAAAAGGTACGCCGTACATGTTCTTGAGCTGAAATGCGCCAAGCCTCATGATATACCGGGGAGCTTCAATCACTTGATAGAAGGTATGGCGTTGGATCTATGCGATGGATGTCTTGGGTGGTGGTGAAGTGGTGTGATGTGATGATGCCGGTTGGAGGGTTTTGGCAGGTATCACAGCCCCTGTGGCTGCCTAAATCCAGGTACGTGCCGCAACCCCAAACAGCTCACTTTCAACCCGGACTACGACGCAGACCGTCTTCCTTTGCAGGAACGGCAGACAGTCTGCATGTGCAGCATTGGCCCTCCTTTACGATCTCCAAATCCTTGATGACGATTGTTATGTTGATTTCAATCTCGGCCCGCGGCAAGTTGCGGCTCGTCATGTCTAGAGCTGTCGCCGTCAACAGCTAGCCCTCTTGCCGTATGCGAAAATGAGTCTTCAAAGTATTATTTTCTCCAGTCGAACCGTGCTCTCGGATCTGTCGACTCTCTTGGGCTCGTCAGAGGGAGCCACGCTCGCGGATGGGAATTCTGCATGTGCCGATCAGAGCACCGGAGCTGATCATCAGGTTGGCTCAAGCTCAACGCTACAAGATATCCCACGCATCTGGAGTCTACTTTTCGAAAAGACGGAGCCTACACCTACGCTGCCATTGGGCCCGTTGCGTCTCGTGCCAGGGAAATTGATATACTTCAAAGCCTCGCATTTCGAGCTCATCCGTAGTAAGGACTCAACCGACTCTCCTAGGGTTGGCGAGGGCGCCTGCTATATTGTCGAGAAGCGCAGGCTGTCTGCTGTCCATGGAGGCTCTGTGATAGCCGTCAAGACACCAAAGCTCCGCCGGTCAGCCTCATCGGATCTCGTCGCCTCTCTCGTCCTGCGGGAGCTTCAAATCCTTACTCATCCACCGCTTCAAGCGAACGACAACATTGCATCCATCATAGGGTACTACTCGTCCCAACTCATCGACGACAGCTCGCTTGGGCTGAGTCTCGTGACGGAACTCGCGAGCCATGGAACTCTGGGTGACTATCTTCGTCGCCCTTTGATCGAGGGCCGTCGGCCACATGCGCTGACAACAAAGCTCGGTTTGCTCCATGATGTGGCCAGTGGTCTGGAGGCACTCCATGCCTGCGGCATCGTTCAGGGTGATGTCAAGACCGAAAATGTGCTGGTCTTCGATGCCAAGGATGACAAGTACGGCCAAGTGACAGCGAAATTGTCGGATTTTGGACACGCCATCACATTTCACAAAGACAAACTTGACGAGAAGAAGCTCTATCTTGGGACTCTGGTTCTCAATGCACCCGAGGCAAGACACCGGGATGCTGTCGCAGCCCGAGACCTTTGGAGATGTGACGTCTTTTCATATGGACTTGTAATCTGGGAAACCATTATCGACGGTGCCAGATATCTCTCTGCTGTTGACGACCCAGCTCTCCAGAACGGCGTAACCGACTGGCTAGATTCTTTGCCGCAAGACGAGATGCTTCGACTCGCCATGGCCTCTCTTAACCAGACCTACGGTTCCCTGGAACGACCATTACTAGACACGACTAAGCGGATACTGAAAGCCTCCTTACGGGATGATAGTAGTAACAGAAAAGAAGTGAAGGACATCACTAGAATCCTCCGTCAGCAGACTTTCCTGGCGGCCATTGTTCGGTGTGTTCTGAGACTCTCGCGTGCCTGTCGAACCAGCCGTACTAACTGCAATTGCAAGTGCTCGATCTGCAGAGAAAGCCATTCCGGCCCAACCCTTTGCACCCGATGGGGGAGCCTCCCGTGATCTAGTCCGTCAGGTAGGCGACTGTGGTCATCTCTCGTCCGCAATTCTGAGCTGTATAGAATGCTGATGATTTCTTAAGGATGGGCTCGATATGATTCCCATGCCAGTCCGCGAGTCCATTGTGCAGCAACTAGAGAGGACATCACTGAGTCACGATGCATCCACGCCGATCCGGCGATCTGCGCACCTTGACCTTGCGTTTGCGTCTTTCTCCAACTTCAGAGGCAAGGCTGATCCGTCGCGGGGCATGAAACATCTTCGAGATGCCGCAGCGATGGGCTCGAGCGTAGCCCTAGCCATCTACTGCCGCTTACAAGGGGTTTTTGACACCGAAATGAGTCTTGCTGATACGGAGTTGTCGCCGTCCTTATCTGATCTGAGAACGAGGCTCCTGGCGCTGCCGGGTGGCTCTCCGCTCTCGACTTGGCTGCGTGTGATCGAAGCTTATCACCAGCGTCAGGCACTACAGACCAGGTTACGGGTAACCCTCGGCGATCAAATGCTCATGGATGGAGTATTCCTGGACGCCATTGAGATGCATTCACATCCTGAAGGATTAGATGTCGAAGCCTTGACGGCCACTGATGTCAGTTCTGTTGATACGCAGGCAAACCCTTGCTTCGAGTCCCCTTTGCTAGTCGGCATTGCCTGTCGACTCGGCAATCTCGATCTTATTAAGCAGATCCTTGCTTTACATTCTTCTCAGCATTTTCCAAAGAAGAGCCGTTACCTGGTTGGCAACTGTCTTGTTCAGGCCTGTCGAGGTGGTCACATCCATGTAGTGGAATATCTATTACAGCACGTTGTTGAACCCTACTTTTTGTGGCCAGAAAGCGACAGAGGCACTCACTGGCTATTCATGTTTCCGTCCGAAGAGCAGCAGAGAGCTCTGGATCTGATGACCAACACCTCTCATATGTGGCATACCAGTTTGTTCCACAGGGTGCCAGAGCCGGGCGTCCATGTTGGCCTTGCCACACTGACTGGCTCTCCCATCGAGTTTGCAACCGCTGTCGGTGCAACTTCAACCGTGGAGCTACTCGTTACCAGGATCACCGAGCTGCAGCAAAAGGGTTTCCTTAGCCAAGTGACTGAGGTCCAGTTTCGCCAAGCCATTATGAGACATGTAGCCTCATCGGTCAAAGCTCTGTTACCGCTGGAAATACGCCGGCGTAGAGGCCGCAATGTCGAATCAGCGTTGGCCCGCCTAAGATTGTCGCAAGGAAAGACAGAGTTTCGACCATTTGGCATCTTCGATGTAGGTCGCTCTGTCAGCTCTCTGTCTTTAGCTCTTCTGCACGGGTCCGCGAAAGCCATGTCCCAAGCCACAGAGCATACCATCGACGTGATATTGACATCGAAAATTGCGCATATCAACGATGTCGATGATACTGATATGGCCCAGACGCCTCTGATCGACGCTGTGCGATGGGCGCCGTGCTCCTTCGACACCGAGATCCTAGCGTCGTTCATCTCAAGAGGCGCCCATCTGGGGGATATGCCCGCGCCCGTGATCCTCTCAAGACTCATAGCACCAAGACCAACCGGAACAAAGTGTCTTGTCATACGAAGACTGGTAGAGGCTGGGTTGCTGAAGATCGACGACAGCCTCATTTTGCAAGCCGTCGAGACTGCCGACGTCGAGATTGTTGGTGCCCTCCTCGACTATCAACTCGTCCCTTCCTTGAACCAACCACTCAAAGTACAGGGCGGTGCTACCGGAATCACCCTGTTACAAGCGGCTGTGCTCATCCCAGGCGGTGTAGGCCTTGTGCGATTCCTCATTGATAAAGGGGCAGACATTGACGAGGCTGGAGATGGTCTGTCGCCGCTCGAGCTATCCCTGATAAAACCATCCGATGCAGACGTCATTGATCTCTTAGTAAACAAAGGAGCTGATTTCAAGGCGTCTGGGTATCCCACTGTGATCCATCTGGCAGCTAGTCTCGATGTTTTCGTCAACGGCAGCCATGTCCTTTCACACCTCTTGCGCCACGAGAGGGTTCGAGCAAGGCTGGCAGAAAGCCAGGTCGCTCAGCAAGGTGATATTGTATTCTCCCCGGTGCATGTCGCGTGCTTAGTAGCCAATGTAGAAGCCGTGGCGGCGCTCTTCGAGGCAGGCGTCGAGCTGCCACATAACGATGGAACGATAGACGTTCTCGCGCAAAGTATACTCCTAGCAAAACGGCCGCACCTGAACAAGCTGCTCCGTATCCCAGAAGATGACCAAGATGCAGTATTTCAGTGGAAGGCAAGATCGGAACGGTTGATACTGTATCTATTGGATCGGCTTGAGAGCAATCATGGTCAAACACCGCTTCACGTCGCCTGTCAAGTCGGCAATCTCCGTCATGTTCAGGATTTGATCGAAGAGGACTTTGGGGCTCTTTTTGCTACGGACTCTCATGGCCGTCTTCCTATTGATTTCCTCGAGGACCCAGTCCTTCTTGAGGAACAACGGTCTGACCGCGAAGACATTTCGGAACATACTGTCTCAAATGCACAGCAACTGCTCAATTATGTCGAAATGACCGTGGACAGGAAACTTTTCTCCGCTGCAGAAGAGTTCATGTCGCAGAATATGGATGAAGAGAACCTCAACCACCTCAAATTTCGTTTGTCCCTGGGACAGACACCGGAAATCGATGTGTCTAATGGTGATTCTACAAGAGCCGCTAGGCCAAGCACCGACTTACAAATTATCTCCAAGCCAGAGCCCCTGGGTCACGGAGAGAGTTTCAGCGCGCTCGCAGAGGAATCAGCAGAGATTGGTAGGGAAGGAAGAGCCAGTTCGCTCCAAGAGGGCGCTGATGCTTGCTTCCTTGACGGAAACATGGACCCGGAAGAGGTGCTGCCTATTGTAAGGGATCTTTTTGGGCGAAAAATTCAGCAGCTCGGCGAACTTCATGAAGAGACTCTGGAGGTGAATGAAACACTCTTGGAACTCGTTGGCATCCTCAACCGACAAGATGAAGCCGCGGACATGGTGGCTCAGCTGCTTGAACGGCGGCGAAAGATACTCCAGCAGGACGATGCACGAATATTCGAGAGCTGGCGAGACAGCGTCATCGTAATGCTGAATGAGGGCAAAGACGAGGAGTCTGAGAAAGAACTGTGCAGGGCCATGAGCGCTGCAAAAAGCTCTCTCGGTGCGTCCCACCTGTCATATTTATTGTTCGTGCCAACCCAGGCCACATTTGAATGCTTACGTGGCAACTACAGTGAGTGTTTGTTGACCAACAAGCGGCTCCTGGAGACTCTCAAAGCAAGTGAGCATCAGACTCAACGTGGAATGAGCCTCCGATCAGAGGTATTGGTGCATTTATGCTACCACAGCCTGGGTGAGGGTGACATGGACACCGTGAGAAAACACATGACTGCTGCGTTAGAGTGCCTGAATCACACCGAACCACGTCGTTTCCTAGCCAAGTTCGACGTGATGCGGAGTCTGGCGACGGTAATCGAGGAGGCCGATGTTGTCCTTTCTCAAACGTTGTGGAAAGAGCTTGTGAGCATCTGTGTCAGCCGCTGCGAGCCCCACGGCTATTGCATAGTCGAGTCACGACGGCATCTGGCCCGGATCCTTATGAGCCGTGACATGTTCCAAGACGCCTATGATCAGTACCACCAACTCACTCAAGCTATACTTATTCACAAGGGCCAAGACGATGAGGCAACACTCCTGGCGTCAGTGGATGAGGCACGCGTGCTGCACAAACTGAACCTCAACCCGGCTGCCTTGAATCTGCTTCGCCCGGCGATCAGAGGGCTTGAGAAAAGAAAGAGCGGACGTGATGAGGATATACAGACGCTCGAGGCGAAAGTGTTGCTAGCGCAGATACTGCTTGCACTAGATGATCTCGACGAATGGGAGGTCGTGGCCCGCGAAGTAGCTGGCGAATACGCGCAACGGCAGCCTACAAGCGACGTCGCTGTGGATTCCAAGCGAACTCTGGCTGTGACCCTAAGCAGGATGGGCAGGTCTTTAGAGGCGAGCCACATAGCTGAGGAGTGCCTTGAGATCACGACCGAAGTACACCAAGAGAACCATCCGCGGACCATGGCCATTGTTGCCGAGGCACATCTGTATCTAGTGCGATGTGAGCAATGGGTCCCGAGTGTACGCATGAGCGAGAGAGGATTGGCCATTGCAAAAGCCTTACACGGAGAGTCGAGCCATGAGGTTGCTGGCTGGCTCCATCTTCTCGGAACAAGCATGGGCCTGGCCGATATGGAAGGGGGGCTCGAATTATTGCTGCAATCGATCGATATGACGGTACAACTGGCTGGAGGAGCGCACAGCCGCTCGTCATTGACTAGCATGTGGTCTGCCGGAGTTCGCTTGCGTGAAGGTTCGCCCCAGAAGGCCTTGAAGATATTCTGCGAGGTTCTCGAATCCTGCGACTCACTCGACGATGAGCCGCGGAGTCTCAAGATTCGCGTCCGCACAGACATCGGCCGCTGCTATACTGACTTGGAGCAGTACACTGAAGCGCTTCCCCATCTCGAGCAGTCTCTCCGGGAATCACGACAACTCTGGGGAGATTCGGCCAGAGAGACGGTTTCAGTCATTGACTCCCTTATCAACGTGCTGTTGCCCATGGGAAGAGCGAAGGAAGCGCTTCCACTCGCGCACGAGGTACTCGATTTCTTCGAGTCGACAACGGCGCGCTCAGAGGACGAGCTGATCGACGCCAAGAGCCGTCTTGCCGATGTATACTACAGTCTGGATAAGTGCTCAGCCGCTGAGCGCCTTTGGGAGCAGGCCCTCGAGGACCTCGCCGAGCTTGGTGATGAAGCAGATCAAGACAAGGTAGCCAGCTACCGCCATAGCCGTGCGCGTGCTCTGCTTGTAACCTTTGACTTTGAAGAAGCTGCGAACCTCTCATCGCTAGCCTTTGACTATTACCAACGTACGAAGGGGTCTGAAGCAGAAGAGACGCTCTCGGTCTCCATAACTAGGGCGTATATCAATAGCCTCCTGGGCAACAAGGCTGCTTCTGAGACGGCTCTACTTGATATTATCGAGTTATCAAAGCGGACTCGAGGTCTTGACTATCTTGTCGGCCACGCCGAGGCAAAGCTAGGCGGGGTTTGGATCGAAATGGGCAAACCCCAAGAAGCAGAGAAAGTCTTATTGAGAGCTGTGCAGCGCATCGAGACAGACTTCACAGCACGCCATCTACTATATAGAGCGTACAAAGAGCAGATGAAGTACGAAGCGGCTGAGGAACAGGCGGCTATACTCCTTTCCATGGTATCGGAGGATGTGGATGAAGAGGCCATTGACGCGGAGCTTCGGCTTTTTGAACTATATACGGCCATGGATGACTTTGATAAAGCCCAAGCATGGGCCGACTCGCTCTTTGACCGCCTCACACACTTGACGGACTACCAGGGTAATCCATTTGATGTCGCTAGTGCTCTACAGCACTTGATCAAGTTCTTTGAAAGGACCAAAGATGAACAAAGACTGTTTGAAGCACAGGTTGCGGTAAGTTCCGAGTATCCCCAGTACCCCTTGCATCTCAGCCCACCTCTTTCACCTCACCTCCACTGGGACGAAGGCTAATGAACGTCTCGTACACAGTTGGAGGATGTACGCGAGAATTTGCCTCTGCGTCTGCAGTCGAATCTGCTCTGGCGTTCTCTCAAGAGTCGAGAGCAGGAGAGCCACGGTGAATAATGCATGAAACTAGAGTCAACATTTCATCATTTTCTTGGAAATCAAAGCGGCTTCCCGAATATATGAGGATGGTGGAACCTTCTTTTTGATACCAAACGACTTACCAGTCGGGTTCTGCTAAAGGAAGGCCAGATACTAGGCCAGCCACAGCATATTGGTGTTTCTTTGTATAATCGTGTTTACTTCACCCGTTTTTAGTTTGAAGACGAGCAGATCTTGAATTCTATCGCGACTTGACGCTGGTAATGGACGAATAGGTGGGTGACTTAGAAGAATTATGATCTAAGGCTTAGGCTACAATAATAAAGTAGCCTAAGTCCTAGTCTAAGCAAACATAAAGTGACTAACTTATTTCGTCCCTTAGGCTTTCATGTCAATTCTTCTGTTACCCTGAGGACGAGGCAGATCGAATGAACAAGCTAAGCTCAGTTCCATATCTGGACTCCGTCGGCACCAACATCACTTGCTGTCGTAGCACTACTTGTAATGCGCAATATTGGTTCAGATTCTACAGCCAGAGCCAACCATCTTAGATCAGCACACCAAGTACTTCGGTTTACTGGGCTAGCTATCGACAACTATGACCCGAAAGACCGTACAAACCCGATCTTTATTGGTGTACAACCAGGGGCTGTTTCGTCAACAACAACAACTGCGCCAATTGCCGAGGCTGCGCATAACGATGCAGACTTTGTTCTATTGCAATAAAATACTAAGCCTACCGTGGAGATGAAACCATACGTATTTCAAAGACAAGCTCGTGGAATTTACGAAGACTGTTACAACAGCTGATTGGGTTCATGTAAACAACAATTGGCTTGAGCCGGTTTGCAATCGCAATCCCCACTGATGAGGCTATCTTCTATAATAAAATAAGCAAGTCGTTTGATAGGAAGACTATGGTTTTACTTCCTTGCTGCCGTTAGGATATCAGAAGAATTGGTTGCCCAGAGTATCTATAAGAGATAAAATAATAGGTATTTTATGGCTGTTTAGACTAGCACTTAGGCTACTTTATTTTAGTAGTCTAAGCTTTACAGGATATTTCTTCTGTTACCCACCTGGCCGCTATCCTGTGCCTGTGTCGCGTTGATTAACGGGATTTGAGCTGTCAAGTCCAGGTTCGCTTTGAAAGTGAGCGCTCCTCTAAGCTCAAATAAACTTGATTCACGAAGTCTAGATCGTCCAATCCGCAATGCTGGAGATTGACAAGCATCTCTTAGTGGTGCCAAGCTTCGTACAAGGACCCTTCTTTCTCCACTCTGACATAGAACCCTGGAATCTTGAGAAGCGTCGTGACATTCACCAGCCTCTCTGGTTGGAGAGTTTCTTCGATAGGGACTGTATAGCCAGGAATATGCCTAGTTTGGAGTTGAGGGATCTTCGGTGCGCGCTAAACTCGGCGCAGTCAACATGACACAAAAGAGTAGCCAGTTTGAAGGTGATAGACTGGTTGATTAATTTTGGGCAGTAATTGAACTATCCTTCTTCTGAAACCCCCAACTTGTTGCCTTTTTCCACCTCCCATTCACTCTCGTGATACCATCAGTGTCTATCATTTGCTTGGCTGTCGGAAGCCGATCGACAGACTTGTCTTGCCTTGTCTTGACTTGACTCAAACTCGAATTGACAGTGCACAGGCCCGCTCTTCCCTTCCCCTCCTTCACAATTCCACCTCCTCATCTCCCCTTCCTTAAATCGTGATAAACGTTAACAAAGGAGGGAAGGAGACAGGGACTCTCGTTGACCGACACTACAAACTCATCTTCTCAATTCCTCCCAGCAACCCATCAGTCCTCAACAACCAGCCTCCAACCTAGAGTCTCAGCAGAGATATGCTTTTTTGATTCATTCCTGAGTATCGCTTATGATGCCTATCAAGGTCAAATCCAAGAAGCTTCCTGCTCCCCGCGAGGGGAGCCCCATCTCCATCCGTCACGATTATGAAAACGATTTACCCGATATCAGTACTAGCGATAGCTTCCGCGAGGTCGTCAAGAAACTCTCCCTGTGAGTTCGACAACCATGACCCAATTGATCTTGACTGATGCGTTTCCAGATACTTTGTCGCAGCTATCGAGCTTCCCAGCACCTTTGAGCAGCTGAGGACTACAGCTGCGGGGACATCGTTACGCATCCTGGTGGATCATCTTGCTGCAACCTGCACCAACCCTGCTATCGTCAATGCTCTCCTGTACGTATCACTTGGACAGCGTGATGCTGGTCAATTGTTTCCTTTTCAATGTTCTCCTCAAATCTTGTATCGCTATTCTCCTGAATGGTACTTGTGGCTGCATAACAAGAACCGTCAGGGGAGCCAATCACAGAATCGCTTATCCCATCTTCAGCCTGGCTGCATATGCCGTGCAACTCTGATGCGAACACGCGCCCTCAAATCTTTGTACTTCTCAGCTGACAGAGTTTCTATAGTGCCCTGAAATGGCATTATACGTCTTCTTCAGAACATCGCACATTGGGAGAATCCCGCGCTGATGCATGTGAAATCGTTGCATGGCGCTTTCTCACTCGACTTTCTGAACGTGAAGCAGTTAATTTCTGTCTTTACGAGATCCCCGACTCTGATGAGGATCACCAAGAAGAAGAGGCCGGTAATGGTCATGTCGGAGCAGAGGAAGCTGGAGAGCACGCTCCTCTTCTCTCCCATGTTCGCAACATTGACAACCGTCGACGTGGTCCTGGCCCTGCTGGAAGCAGCATGAAGCGAAATCAACTCCTAAGTTCTCTCTCCCGCTTGACTATGACATCCGATGACGAGGACGAGGAGGATGACGATCCAACATCATCTTTTAAGAACTTGAATGCTCTCGAGATTGCCGCCATTGCCGATGCCAAACGCTTCCTCAGTCAGCACATAGTGCAGAAGATCATCACCGCTATATGGAGCGGCGATATCGTCTTTTGGGACAGTTTATCGGTGCACTCAACCAAGAAGGTCCGGTTCTATAACCCTAGGACAGCGGACCCCTTTTCTCGGTTGCGTGTGCCCAAATATCTCAAGTGCTGGGAGGTGGTGTTCTTCTGCTGTTTCCTCGCCTTGTACTATTGTGTTCTCATTGTGCGAGACGAGTCCCGAATCACCATCCCTGAGGTGATCCTTTTCTTCTGGATAGCGGCCTTCTTCTACGATGAACTTAGCGAGTGGCTTGATGCAGGCTCCATCTTCTATGCCACAGATATCTGGAATTTGTTTGACATGATCATGATCACCATAGGCTTTACTTTTGCGATTTTGCGTAAGGAGCACAGTTTCTGTAAGATAGAACATGCTAACTGATGACAGGCACTATTGGTATCCTCCAAAACAAACCCGAGTTGAGTGACTTGGCATTTGACATTCTGGCGCTTGAGGCTCTTTTTATGATTCCTCGCATCTTTTCCATACTGAGTCTAAGCCCAGCTTGGGGTACACTGATACCTTGCTTGAAGGAGATGGGTAAGGACTTCTTCAAATACATGGTACTCGTTGTTGTAGTATACTGCGGCTTTCTGACGACCTTTTCGCTCGTTGGCCGTGATGTCTTTGCATTCAAGTCGATGGCTTGGATTTTGACAAAGATATTCTACGGCTCAGCACCCATCGGCTTCGAGGTGATGAACCAGATCGATCCATTCTTTGGACCGCCTCTGATGATTATGTTCATCACACTTTCCAGCTTCCTGTTGATGGGTTCCCTGACTGGTATGCTTTCCAACAGTTTCTCGCGGGTTATCACCCACGCTAAGGAGGAGTACCTGTACGTGTACAGCGTCTATGTCTTGGAGGCGTCGACTAGCAACCGACTCACCCATTTCTACCCTCCCTTCAACCTGCTTGCTCTGGTCATTTTCCGACCTTGGCGTCTGATCTTTGCGGCGGACGAGAGATTCCGTGCCGGGCGTATTATGCTCCTCAAGGCTACTCATTGGCCTATTGTTAGCATCATCAAGCTATATGAACTGTACCGCAAGCCTGGAGCTCTGGGGGACGAATTCGCAGGGTTCAAGGGCCCGTCACACTCTTCTAGACGCAACGGTAGACAAGCGATTGCCCCGAAGCGATCTACATCCACCGTCGGTCGCCAGGCTCTAACATCTCCTAGAGGGCGAAGAAATGGTCAAACCGCTGAGCAGCGTGAGGATGATATGGATGCCCCAACTGCCATGGAGGTGCACCTTAGTGAGCTGAATCGCAAGATTGACCAGCTCACTGCGGTTGTTCTGGCGATGCAAGAGAAGCAAGCTGGTGGAAGCGGTGGTGGAAGCTCAGATGGCACCGCCGCCTAACTGCGGTTCTTCCACGGTCGGGCCGGTCCGTTGAAGCTCTTGAACATTGGGGTTCCTAGACACAGAGCTTCTTTCTACACGGGTCTCATCGGTCGAGGTCAAGAGTGGGTATGTCAACAGAGGGGCCGGCTACAAAGCGTTCCAGAAGTTTTGGTGTGATGTGGAGAGTGGCAGTGGAGAGGCGGAGAGCAACGGCTCTGAAGATCAGCTATCGCTGTGGAGATAAACTTTCTGTTAAACCACAGGATAAAAGACCCCAGATCTGGGCCTTTTCCTTGAGGATACTTGGATTTGACCTGTTTGTATTGTTCTATACCTTTATTGGAGTTGACTAGCATTAGAATGATAGCCTAAATCGCATGATTATGAAGACTTTTCTTGCATTTTGCCATATTCAACGGATGCTTGAGATCAAAGTATCAAGCTGTGATGAGAAAGCCAACAAGCCTTCCTTCTAGTAGTAATTGCCTTTGATATCCGCATGCTCTGTGGGTTATCGGTCGATAAGAAAAGTCTAGTGATGTTCCATGGGCTTTCGTTTTACTTAAAGCCGTCATATGCCGGTGCAGATCCAATTGACAACTTCTACGAGGGGGCAGACTCGTGCCTGCATACCGACTAGCTCAGACTGCTAGTTTGAGCCGCAGAGCCTTGGACCAAGATAACCGACAAGATTGGTTCAGGAATAGAGTGCCCGGTGAGCGGCAAGCGTCGGCGTGGGGAAGATCGCGTGTAAGTCAAGTCAAAGTCAAAGGTCACAAGTGAAGGGTATTGCGGGGAGGACGAGTCCAGTTTTCGAAAAATGTCTTTGGTTCAATGGGCGGTCAGACTATTGGATTCGGAGTGTTTTGGTTATGGAGTTGGTGTATGTTCGGTTTGTGATGGAAGTTTTGGTGTTTGGTTAGCTTAAGCGGGTTCTGGTGGGTTACACGATGCTTCTGCTTGACACACACATACACATAGACATTCTGAGATTGATATCAATTCATCTGAACATATGTAGTTTTAATGAACTTTAAAACAATCTTTTAAACGGATGTCATTCCCTTACTATCCGCGACAAACCGTCGACGTAGAAACTCGGCACCGGGTCCGAACGGACCGCCGATCTCGGCGCCCCGGGAGTCAGTCCTGGCCCTGACAGAACGAACTTTCGTATCAGCTCTCGTCCATATCAAATCGGGGCGTCCAAGTAGTGGGGGATCGTTTAGCTTTAGTTACACCAGCCCACTAAGGGATTTGCTTCGGGGTTTACAACCGTTCGTCTATCCTATCCCATGCTCATGCCCCTAGCTGTTATTTTTTTCCATTTCCTCTGCTCCGACCTAGCTTTGTGTTCCTGTTTTATTCTTCCCCCGCTTACTTCCTTTTCTCTTTTTCCTCCTCCCGTCATATTCTATTTTCCAAGGAAAGAAAGTTGTACGAACAAGAGAAGGATTACTATCAGGAACAAGGAATCATGAAGGACTCTGATGCGCCAGCCCTGGCTCTGGCCGGGACAACTACCCCTGAGCAAATCACCGCCAACAAAAACACATGGAACACCAAGAACTTGACATCACGACTCGGCGCCGATTTCCTTTCCGCTGCGAGCGCAGCTTCTATGGTTGCGCCTCTCATCGCAATTATCGACCGGTAAGATCCTCTCAGTGTCATGTTTTTGTTTTGCGCATACTCCAAAACAGAGACATGACCGACATCGCAAGAACCTTCAAAACTGACTGACATCATGACAGCTCCATCATGGAAAACGCTTCAGGCGCAAACACCCTCGCCAACTCAGTCAAATCCTCGCTTCGAACTCTCTTCACCCGCCCTCACACCATCCTCTTCTCAAAACCTACCGCGCTCATCTTCTGCCTCTACGGCGGAACATATCTCACCGCCAACGCCGTCGACACATCATTTTCGACCACAAATAACAAGCCCGCCTCGAGCGTCACCGCCGGAACGACCAAATTCGCAGCTTCCAGCGCTGCAAACATTGGTGTCTGTATTTACAAAGATCAAGTCTTTGTGCGCATGTTCGGTCCTCCTGGTGTTGTTCCTAGACCCGTACCTCTTGCTTCATACGGTCTTTTTGCGCTGCGCGATTGTATGACCATCTTTGCTTCATTCAACGTTCCTCCTCTGCTAGGCCCCTACCTGGACTCTAAATTCTCAGAGGAGATCAAGAAGAAGGTATCAGGACTCTACGCAGCGCAATTCATGGCGCCAGCTATGGTGCAGTTCATTTCCACACCGATGCACTTATTCGGTCTTGACCTCTACAACCGTCAAGCGACTGGACCCGGCGGCGCAGTAGTATCTCTGCGCGACAGACTAGATCTAGTGCGCCGAAACTGGTTCATCAGCTCCGTTGCGCGAATCTGCAGAATTGTTCCTGCGTTCGGAGTAGGCGGTGTCGTCAACATGAAAGTGCGCAAGACCCTCATGACCAAGCTGGAATAGAAAAGAGATCGCTCCCAGCCGCTGACATCACATTCTCACGTCAACACCCTAACGACGGGTATGACTTCATTTTACCGGTTTTTTTGGTTTCTGGTTCCTGGCGTTTATTCAGTTACGCGGGTTGCGTAATAAAATGGTTGCATTTTGTTTGTTTGATCCTGTAACGGTTCACAGCATTTGGGTTCGGTTGATGTTGCATTTCATGGTTTCAAGGATGGCGAAATGCACAAAGAGCATACGACGATGATTCACTGTCCACGATAGACTTTTAGAATATAGACGGGCTGACTGCGTATAAGAGTCAAGACTGACACGGCCGACTTATACATGAAAAAAATACAATTACCACAATATGCATGAGTCTACGATGTGAAGAAAGTGGATTACATCAATGTTCACATCAAGGCCAGGAACAGGAAAGTCAATTGAATTGTCGCTTTCATTCATCACGCATATGCGCTCATCATGCTTTCCACTTCCACCTCCACCCGCACTCGAAATGCTCCTGACTTGCTCACTATTTGGCTACACGCAATTCTGCGATATCTGCCTTTTGCCATCCTATCTTCACCACAAACTCGGCTTGCTGAGCTTATTTCTACTGCGCCTCGATGGCCTTGAAACCATGCCTACTCTGACCATCCCCTCCACATTGTGCTGCGTAGAACCAGGCCACATCTGCCTATCCTCGGTTCCTACTTTGAACACCCTCCACAGGCCTAGTCAACCTTCGGTGAGGAACTAACGAAAAATAAAAGTAAAAGGAAAAAAGCACTGAGCTCAGTCATGTGATATCAAACGGCACTCCAACGGCCGGACATCTGCCATAAGGTAAAGATGTCAAAGAAGAAAGTACACAAAAAGGGGTAAAAGAGCAAAAGAGGGGGGCATTGCATGCCCAACGAAAGACAACGAACGTCTGGTACACTGAACGTAAAGGCTTTTGCACATCCAGCTAATAAAATGGTATCAAAGAAGCATCAAGTTCCTCGCCGACGTGTCGTCATGAATCCGCACAAACTAAAACAAAGTAAATAAAAAAAGGGAAGTAGGCATGTCGTCCGTTGGGGACTAATAAAATATTGTAGATCCGTCAGTCGAAGGGAAAAACGCACGTCATCAAGGTGCCAGGCTCTGTACTGTAGGGCAAGGGTTCGGAGGGGCCAGAATATACAATGTCGGTCCAGGTGCTGCCCTCGTTGGTGGAGTTTTAACTCTCAACTTAGATCCGGGCACTCGAGTAATGCAACCAAGCTGAAACACCGTCGTCGTCAGCTAAGTCCAGGAACTCATACGGCCTCCACATAGAGAAGAAGCTTCTCGTTCCGTTGAAGAGCAAAATCCAGATCGTTGTCGCTGATCATGTTGAGCTTATCTCCTGAAGGTTCATCCTTGTAGAAAAGCTGGACTTCCTCATTGGCAGGAACCTTCAGGCGGTCACAGATCTTGTCGTAGAGAGCCTGGAATGAGATATCGGTTGGTACACGAATGGCGATGAGATCACCATTGAAGTACATCTTAATCTTCATAGCGGATGCTGGTTGTGCGGGAGGCTGCATGCCTGCGCCGCCTAGTGAGGCTTGTGAAGGCTGTGACAAAGAAGATGGTTGTCTGTGCATGTCAGGGTGCTCTGGTGCCCCATATCCACCACCATTCAGATGGTTCTGCGACCCACCAACCGGAGATTCTGCAGATGACATTTGAGAGCCTTGCGACAGACGGTATTCATCTTCATTGTCGTTGGGGTCGATTTCGTAATCTCCTTCGCGAGGCGCAAAGAACTGTCGCACCAGGTTACACCTCGAGATGTAATGGGGTTGGTTGAGCATGTTCTTTACGTAGGCATCCAAGTTATGCAGTCGTCCTTCGGTGATCGCATCTGTGACATAGTTGACGGGACCGGGCATGTATGGCAAAGTACGCTTCTGTGTCCCTGTGTTGCCAGCCTCGGCCGGGAACTCAGTGAGGAGAGCAATCTGGAAATCGTAAAAGTCCTCGTAGTAGCGAGAAAGCTCCCATTGTCGTCCATCTTCGAGCACGGCTTCGATAACGAACCAGTACTTGTCCTCGGCAAAACAGTATCGTGGTATACGTGCTTCGAGAGGTGCATGGAGAGGAGCCGCGGGTTTTTGCATATGGCTTTGCTGAGGTGATTGCTGTTGAGATGTCCGGGGTTGACTGGCGTATCCTTGCGGCTACATAGACGTTAGTTTCTTCCTTGACTCGAAATGACATATGGTATACACTTACTGTGCCGTTTTGTGAAGGTTGTCGGGAATGCTGCTGTTGCTGAATGCTCATACGTTCCATTCCTTGCTCAATACCTTGTCCTGGCTGACCAGGAGCACCTGAGTCGAACTTGCCCAAAGTGATGCTGCTGTTCTTGTATTCGGCGGCCATCTTCTTCCATTCTTCCACCTTGGGAACACCAGCACGCTTGATCGCATCTCCCGGGTTCTGAATCGCTTTATCGCTTGCCATATCACGAATTTCAACGAATGAAACGGGAATCAATCCAGGACCGCCCAGTCGACCTATGGGCTTGGCGACAAACCACTCGGGATTCGATTGGGCAATAACAATAATGGCCTCACCAGCCTTGGCCTCCAACTCGTCTGCCCTTTCGGCGGCGAAGTCGTACATGACAATTCCGTAGACCATCGCACCCGACTTTCCGATTGATTTAGAGTTGCGCTGATGACCTGGTTGAAACGCAGCATTGGTAGTAGGCGACATTACGGCTGGTGCAGGATGCATTGCTGGCGATTCGCTGTATCCGGAATCATGATCGGGGTTCTTGGTTGGGATGGGAGGTTGGCCACCGTCGGACTGCGCACTATCTCGCTCGGTTCGGCCCAGGGCTTGGAAAAAGGTGACAGGCACGAGACCTCGAGCGTCAGGAAGAGCTGGGTTGCATGCTTCGTACCAGTCGTCATCGTCTTCTCGGCCGATAACGTGGAAAAAGTCGCCTCTCGAAAAGCTGAGTTCTTGGCTGGATCGAGCCTCGTAATCGTAAAGCGCTCGAATGACCTGAGAGTTGGGTTGGGCATCAGCATTTGAGCTTCAAGATTAATGTCCAGTTGGCCGTGAAACCATGGCGGTGCCCAAAGTGGCAAACCGGTTGGAGTACTATTGAGGCTTGTGATTTGCGTGGGAGTGGGAGGCCACCAACCTTCTTTGGAGGAACAATGGCGACAGCCGATTTGGGAGTGACTGGTCCTTTGTCCTTGTCACCTTTGATCGAACGTCGAAGAGCCTGTACCAAGCGCATTACTGTTAGCTTTTTGACTCGAGTATTGCAGAGCGCCAGTAAAGGCGACGCAAATAATTAAGTAACGACGACGAGCTGGAGAGCGCCTTGCACGAGTGCAGTCGAATGCGGCGGGGGAGGGGGGCAACCCAGGCAGTGAGAAGGAGATGAGGATAACGCCTTGAGAGGCACAAGAAGTTGGACGCAAAGCACAACATGATGATGACCTGTAATGAGAGGCATGAACGACCGAAAAGGGCAATGACGAACCTTCATTTTTGTGTAACCGAATGCCTCCTGGGCAGTTGCAAGTTGGGAAGTTGTGAATCGCTCGAAGGTGGAGGTTGTAAAAAAAGGACCAAGAATTGAATATGGATCGCAAGAACGACCTGAGTAAGGTAGAGACGAACTGAACTGAACCGGACCCGATGGGAACACGACGGCGGGCTGGGCTACCTTATTTCGATCCAGGCCGATATTGGTGTAAGGCAAGGTACAGGTACAGGCTGCCTTACCTTAGTACTGCACTGTACCTAACCGCTGAGCCGGGCACGGGCAGCGGTTGCAGCGAAGTGGGGGTGGGAAGGACCCTCGAGGGAAGGTACCTTACAGTGAATGCCTGCCCCAGGTCACACTGCGCAGAAAAAAAATGGGTTGGAGCAGGAGGAATGGACGTTTAGTTGAGTCCCGTCGAGAAGTTGGGCTGCGAAGTACACGCCAGGGGGGGCGCTTCCACTTGAGGTCAGTGACTGAGGTGTACGGATACTTGTACAGTACTGTATTCCGTTACTTGCGTTGCGCTCTGTTCAGGTGGAGCGAAACGTCGTGGAAGCGATTGTGTAATGGTCGACAGATTCGAAAGAGATTTTGAAAATAAATTGTAAAGAAGAAAGAGATTCGATCCGGTGGCGAGTTAAAGGGAGGAGATAGGGTTTTTGCCTTCTCGTGGTTTTGATTTTGATCTTGCCTTTAACTTTTGCTTCTTTCTAACTTCGCAACAACCTGATGACTTGGGTTTGGTCCTCCGGTATAAACCTGTGACTGATCGGATTTCGGATGTTGAGAACGTCAGTGCATCAGTGACGCGTTGTTTCGTGAGAGATGTAGAAGAAAAAAGAAGGGCTCGTTTTGAATTCCTTTTGATCAACAATGCAAAAGAATTATATGCCACCCTCTTTCTTTCAAGTTGAATCGCGGACTGAACAAAAAGGCAGAATGGAAGAGATGGATGAATGAACGCCGCCCCCAGATTAATTAGGTACCTCTACACTTGGAGGTGGGGTGATTGATTTGATGGATGGAGGGGTCAGAAATGACAAACTTGGCATCTGCCAGAGACGCGGGTCTTGTATAAGTGGGAATGGATGAGATTGGAGGTTGGGTAGAGAGAGAGAGAAGAGGCAGCGAAAAGAACAAGAGTTCAAGAATCAAAGAATCAGAAGAGAGGGAGTTGTACTTTGATCACAGATTAATAGACAACATGATTAACTTGGTGGATGGAGCTTGTTGGTGGTCAGTGACCAGTAGATAGAGCCATCAGTTCCTAATCCATCCATGGCTTTTGAGCTTTGACAAGCTTTTAAGAGCCACCTACAGCAACGGTCTATGTTTGAGAATATGTCATAGCGACAAAATATCAGGTGAAGCTATTGCACTTATCTACTGTAGTCTATCTAGTCTGAAGTTTTTATAATTGCCAAGAGCCATGTTAGGCCTTACTGCAAAGGCGCTTCAGCTCTTCACCACTAAAATGTCAGTATCCAACCCTTGTCCATCCTCAACCTCATAACTGCCAATTACACTACACCATTCGGCGCTTCGAGACAATTATACTTAGCAAGAGGGCACGAGATCTACCACACATATGCAGCATTCTACACAGCAATGCCCAAAATATCGCATCTACAGGCAGCCAGCATCCGCTTACAGAACCAATCCCTATCGTATCCTCCACTACCATCCAACCCCTCATGGCAGTCACAGTCAAAAAAGGGATGCCATCACAAAAGTGCCCTCGATTCGACTCAACTCGGGCCAACCGCTCGACCCTGTTCTCGTCTCATTCCTTTTCGCTCATCCCCGGGTCATGGGTGTTGTCAAATTAGCCAGGGATACTGAGTGGATTCGTTGATTACAGCCCAGCCCAGCCTAGAGACAAGAGCCCCTCATCTCTTCTCGTCCAGTCTCTTCCTCTTTATACGTGCCAGCTAATTAAATCAGACTCGAGAAATTTCCGGGCAGCTAGACACTAGCTGGAAGAAACGGGGAACTCGTCGCGTGTGGCAGGGATGCTTCATCATGCAGGGGGGCCACGCATCGATCGCACCGCATTGATTGCTACTCTACAAGTACGGATACCTGTAACTGACTGGCCTTCTAGAAATCACGCTGCCAGAGACCAAGGATTAATGCACAGTTTTTCACACCTTGTTGCAGAATCTCGTTCTTTTTTTCCGCTGTTGATGTCATCATATATCCCCGACAGCATAGGGTATATGTGTTCGGCATAATGGAAAGGTTTGGGTCTTGACTCAATTCAAGACAGCCTCGATACGGAATGCATAAAGACACAACCATCTGACGCCGGATGCTGGTGGTCCAGTCTCTTGTGTTTATGCAAGCGACAACCGCGCACTCGATTCTTCAGCATTTGACCAAAAGTCAATGCTGATGAATCCTTATGAAAGGGCCCCAGCGTTACAGAGTTTATCATGTTGAAGGAAGAACAAAGTTCAACAGAAGCAATGATATGTTCCAGATCCCGAGGATTCATCCATTGTACTCGGAACAGCGTTCTATGTCATCACTCAACCGTACGGCTACGGACTGAATCATCGTGTCTTCCAAGGTTTCCCACGCGACATGTTGATCTATGGGAGCCATGGCCATGATTCAAATGACCCATGCCCTGTCGAGTTTCAATTAATCCACCGGAAGCCATCCCCGCCATCGTTCATCATGGCGCCGTTTGGTCTGCGGATACCATAATCTCGAGTGTCAATCTCCCGTTCGCTTCGACTGACAAACGACCTTGCTGGTTCATCACCCGCGGAACGTCTCGCATGATGGCATGTGTCGGCTCTCAAGACAATGGCCTCTGCATAAACATCAAGCGTAGGCGAGTGAGTATAGTGTCAGGCTAAGCAGATAGCCCTTGCTTGATGAGCCAAGACGAGCTCCGCTGCTCATCCCGAAGCTTCGGCACTCCCTGTTTCAATACTTTTAAAGGTTTTTCTCTCAAGTGGTCCTATGTTTCTTCTTACTGCAGGGGGTTATCATTTTCAATTGAAGCACAGGTTATCGTGGCCCAAACTCACTTTTAGCTAAAAGGCCAAGCAAGTCACACTTACAGACAGGTATTTACACATATCCAGTTTACATTCATCCATCTACCATCAACCATTTCTCAGTACAAATACATATTGTAAAGTAAACAGAAGATCAAGGGTCTTAACATAGTAAAAAGAGAAAAAGACATCAATCTTCTCAAGTTACAGTAGGCGGTATACACTACCATCATTAATCAATACCCAACATAAAAAATACAAAAAATGAGAACGCACACCTTCACTCCTCCCACGCAGGGAGTTGGCTTGGGTCGCTATACGCCGGGCTTATCTCCACAGGCCACTACCAAAGGCCATAACACAGTAGTAGGTATTTAAAGTCTACCCAAGACAGGTTGCATTCTGACCAGTAAAGGCCAGAAGCAGACCGAAGTCGAGCGGATGCCACGCAGTGGCTTCAACGCAGATTTTCGCGCGGCGCGTTGGTCAGGTACAACGCGCCTAAATATTCGGTGGGTGGCATCGGAAAGTACGACGCCGTGGAAAGCCAGAGGCCATCAAGGCATAGCAGTCCGGCCAATGGTCGACGGTGTCAACCAATTGGAAAGTTTCGGTGATTTCAACAGTTATTTCAACACAGTGGTTCCACACACGGATGGTGGGAAAATTGGTAGTAATTATACGGGATTCGAACGGTGGCGCGTGCCTCGAAAGGCACAACACTGAAAAGTGTTTCACAACCGCTTTTGCAGTTAACCGCTGTGCCAACGAGCGAAGAGGGGCGTTCTCGAAGGAAGTCGACAGAAAAACAGCTTATATAGGCAAGTGGGTACAGCAGTAATTACTCCACAATCAATCATTCTGTAAAGTCTGTAAAGTAGCAGAGCTTCAATTTCAAGACTCTGAAGGCATGTGTTCAGTTAAGCAGGATATATCGGCAAACAAGCTGATGAAATTGTATCAATTGAATTACTTAAAAACTATCAACCCATAACTCCATAGAACTCCCTCCCATCACAACTACTTCCATACCTGTTGAGGCGAGTGTGTAAAGACAAGGCCCAGCGACAACGATTGTCCAAGCTCAGCAACAAGTCATCTATCCACTGACCTCAACAGGACAAGAAAAGCATGTTGACGAAAGGCATTTGTACGTTTGCATCCCAAGCAAATCCCTCATATCTAGAGCCCTTTCCATCCATCCAATTTTGTGAACCCAAACAAAACTGTCGCCTCAGTCGTTAGACTGGTATGCTGGTATCGAGGCTACGGTTAATTTTTTAAACCCCAAGGTAAAACAGCATAGTATGAACTAAGAACATGCTTTACCCAGGTTGTCGCAGAGTAGAATGGCAAGAAATTCGATGCCACCTAAGCAGAAATAGGGTATCAAACGCCGGAGTCGTATCTACATGAATGATAAATCACAAGAGTGAAAGCATCATCATGTGTCGTCGAAGAACATAACGACGGAAAAGTCTCAATCAATGAGACATGGGTGAAAGCCGCATTGAGAAAGAAAAGAGAAAGAAGAGAAAACCGAAAATGCAAGACACGGTCTAGATCTGACCCTTGATATCAACTTTTTGGAATGCTGAGCTACGCGCACCCTCGAATAGGGAACCGGCTTTGCCAGTCAGGAATGCAATGTAGTCTGTTCGGTCTTCCAACAAGTGTTGACCTTGCTGATCGATGATAAACTGGGCTGCATCAGCATCGGACTCGAAACCGAGTTCCTCAGTGATGAAACGAAGCTTGACATCCGGCTTGTATCTGGAAAGTAGTTAGCAAATGACTCGTCGACAACCAAGGATTGAGGAAACTTACGCTTTGCAAATATTGCACAATGCAGCAAGCCGTTCTCGAACGACAAACATGTCCATAAGATATGCGCCCATGTTAGGGGTATCCAAGTAGAGCTGGAAGAACTTATGATAGTTTCCCAGTGCCAAAGATGATCGCACATTCAGTGCATGCTTAATCGGCTTCTCCTCCTTCTCTGCTGTAGTTAGATCTGCCAAAGTGTCGTTCAGGCCAGTTCGGTTGGCGGTGTGGATAAAATACAAAATGCGATACGCCTTGAATTCAATGGGGTTGCCCTTCAGGCCCATCCCGTACAGTGATCGTAACTGGGTCTGGCACTGATTATACTCACCAATATCCCCTTTTTCTAAGGCAATTCGCGCATGAATTTCATAAACAGAAACAGTAAAGTCGTTCTTGATATGTTGTACAGTCAAATCTTGTCTCATGGATTTGAACTGGTCACAGATGTACGAGTAGTTGCTCTCACGCTTCCACTTCTTCTTGAGAAGATCAAGTGTCTGGCGTAGAATCCATTCAGGTCGGACCTTGGCGGGAACTGGAGGAGCAGTAAGACGAAGATACTTCTTCTCCAGTACCTCACAAGTGCCGACGATAGGTCCGGATGATGGCGGAGGCGGGCTGGGCGATCGGAGCGACTTGTATTCGTTTTCGAAGCGACGTTTGCGTTTGTTGGCTTCCTTCTGGAACTTACTTGATTTAGGGAGGGGCTCGTCCATGGAAGTACGCTTTTCGGGGGAGGAGAAGGAAACACGGTCTTCGAGCGAAGATCGAGAGTTAGTACGCCACGGTGGCTGGGAGTTGTCATTACTGGCAAAATCGGTAGATTTCCTCTTCTTAGAGTTGATAGGCACTTGGAAACTTTGCTTGGTATTCGCGTCACGTTCGGCCTTCACCAAGGCCTGGGGAAGAGGCATGTTGTCCCAGTCGAGTGTATACAATGTGCCGTTGGCCTTTGCGGTGCCGATGGTGTCCTTAAGCTTAGCTTCGACTTCCGCGCGAGCCACAGTCGGTTCATCGTTTTGAGGGAGGAAAGATCGTTGAACATAGCTCCGAACAGATTCGGGCCAGTCTACTTTAGATTTGGCCTGCTCTGGCGTGGCGGTTGCACCATTCACGGGCGAAGAAGACATTTGGGGTTGCACAGGGGGCGGTGGAGGTGCGTAACCAGCGTAAGGAGCAGGCGGGGCTCCGAATTGATTGAATCCTTGACGAACGGCGACGGGGATGAAGGCAGGATCTGCGTTTGATGTCAGGCTTGTCGAGCCAGGATAAGAGTTTGCGGATGAGTGATGAGATGACTTACTCGTCGGATAGGCGTAAGATGGTGTTTGCTGGGTCACGCTCGGCGCTTGCTGCGCTGACCAAGATGGCATCATTGCGACGAAATGCTAGCGGTGCGAGGGGTTAGTTTCACAGAATAAGTTGGGGAGAAATGATGATGCCAGGCGTCAAATAATAATGGCAGAGCAAGGGGGGACTCGGAGGTTGAATTACGTGTGGAGGTTTCTTTGTGAGGTTATTTTCTCGGTTCAGGCAGGGCGGTGGCGGTGTGGTCCCTGCTCACTCCCGGAAGAACTGTGATCCGGTTTTGCGCTTAAGGATGGTTAAAGGCAACTCCCACTGGAAGCTTATCGCCAAGTGGGGCCGCCAACCCTGGAGGGGCCGATCAACTCTCGCGTGCCTTGGAAGACATCACTCGACATTGATCAAAGAACTTCATCTTTTGGGCCAGTGATTCTATTCAGAATTTGAAGCAATCAAAGGAGACTGATTCTTTGTTTTGTGGTTTTTGATTATACCAGAATCATAACTTGTTTGTGTTCTAGCGCCTGTTTGCTGCAAGCCATCTTCCACTTGCATCATCGTTGTTCCATTCATCAACAACCATTCCAGTCCTACTCGAATTCCTCTGATTTACTTCAACCTCCATGACGGATGTTTCTGAAACACATCGACCTCACTACCGCACTACGGCCCTCTTATCTCCCTGATGAGGTGCTTCTCTTTGTCCAGGACAACGTCGGTTTGTATGAGGGGTAAGTTGTTTGTTAGCGGGGCGTTTTGGAATGTGAGTTAACAAAGACATAGCAAGTTCAAGCTTCCCAATCAGCAGAATGGACAGGTTTACTTGACTTCACATCGAGTTTGTTATGTTGATAAGAAAGAACCTCGAACACAGTCGGTGGCGTTGGACCTGAAAGATGTAGAGCGCTATGAGTTCTATGCCGGCTTTCTCAAGTCATCGGCCAAGGTGACTCTGATACCAAAGCCACCCAAACGATCATATCACAATCGTGGTATATCGAATGCATCAAGCTCACAAAGGAACGGATCCCCTGCGCATTCTGAATCTGGGTACCGAGCACCTCCTGAGCCTCCAACTGTGACGAGTGCAACTTGGGTCTGCACAATATGCAGTTTCTCAAATCCAGTTCCATCCAACTTCGACCCAACCTCTGCCAATGCGCATACACCTCTACCTCCTTGTCTAGCTTGCGGTATCAAACCAACTTTGGCTCATGTTTTGAAAGCTGCAATCTCTGGTGCGAGTAACCGTTCAGCTGCCACGCCGGCTTTAGATTCACCGCTTCCGCTACGACCAGGCCAGTCTGGTACACGACCTCTTTCAGAGAATCTGGATCAATCACCGAACTCCAGTCAACCTGATGTTTCCAATGGCTCGAAATCATCTGCATCCTTCCAATGTCCTCGTTGCACTTTCAGCAATCATCCCTCTCTGATGACATGCGAAATGTGCGGTGCGTCTCTGATATCCGAGAATGTTCCATCACCCATTCAACAAAGCTCAGCAGCCGACACAGTCAGGACCGACTCTCCAGGTCCTGTCCTTGATCAGAGCAAGAGCAACAAAAACGGAAGTGATACCCCTGAATGCGTCAAGCTCTCCTTCAGGAAGGGAGGCGAGAAGATCTTCTTTGAGCGGCTAAAAGGTTCGATGACACAGCGCAAATGGTTACTCAGAGACGCTCCTCCAGCTCCGAACAGTCGAGCTGCGGACGAAGGACCAAATGATGGAGTTGGTGGTAGTTCAGGGGGGCGAACGAAGGGCGTCGGCATTGCTGGACTAGAACAGCTGGGTCTTAGCATGCGCAAGAACAACGAGCTGCTCATTGGCAGTGCCTTTGAGGATCTGGAGGCCCTTATGTCATCTGCTAAGGAGGTGATTGCTCTTGCAGAAAGGTTCGCACGACAAACAAACAACGGTCAAGGTAATGCTTCAGCCGAAGAGAATGCCATCTTGGCAGAGTCAGCAAGCCAACTTGGGCTGGTCACAACAAAGGATATTGTGGGTGGCGGTGGTTCCGAGTCCCTATATCTGTCAGAATTGGCAAGGAATTTGGCTGAGTTTCTGACTGATGACGCGAGGGGTGTGCTCAAAAAGGCGGGCGGCATTATCACTCTTGTTGATCTATGGGCCATGTTCAACAGAGCTCGAGGCGGTGTCGAGCTTGTTAGTCCAGCAGATTTTGAAAAGGCTGCCAGGCTTTGGAGCAAGCTTAAGCTGCCTGTCCGCCTGCGCACTTTCCGCAGTGGTGTCATGGTTGTCCAGAGTCGTGAACGTACCGACGGAACTACTGTAAGAGCTATACTCGCATGGTTGCGAGATCTTCACGAGTTCCCACCGGATCGTGAGGTGGCATGGGACTGGCAGCAGTTTGGTCGTGGAGTGACTGCCCAAGAAGCCGCTGAGCGCTTCGGTTGGAGTCTCGGTGTTGCAGAAGAGGAACTGCTGATGGCCGAGGAGCGAGGGGAGTTGTGCCGTGAAGAGGGATTAGAGGGACTCAAGTTCTGGGTGAACTATATCAACGAGGGTGAACATAAGAAACACAGGACCCAAGCCCAGAAGGACAATGATGAAGTCATGAAGGCGTTGAAAGCAAGCGGGCTTTTATAGAAACGCGTATACCGCACTGGATCTTACAGCGTAGATTCTCGAGTGTTTCACCACAAATCTAAAGAAAGAATTCGATTCGTGCGACGCACGCGGGTATCAGTTTTATTAGAGTTGCATATATATATATACACCCATGCGAGTCCCCTAACTCCGTTTATATTTTCATATTTTCAACCTGAACTCCATACCCCGATTTTGACCATGCCATCAAATAACAATTGTCCTTCCAGACCCAAATAGTCATTTCACACGACAACGTGGGTGGACATATGTTCCACAGCCTCTTTGATTGTGCGCAGCATGCGCTGGTTGACGCAGAAAGGACATCTCAATGGCCTCTCATCTCTCGTGACAGGTGTTTCTGAGGCTATCGGTGTGAGAGTGAGATCAGCACCCAAGTCATGCGCTGGTGTAGTCGTGAAGCGCTGAATTGGTGAGGCACGCGGCGCGGTAGGAGTGGTCATGATGTTATTCATTTGAAGTCCATTCCGTTCAGCACGCTCGCGCTCCTCGCGCACAAGTGCAGCCTGCTCCTCGGCGGCTTGCTCTTCCTGTTGAAGCTGGCGCAAAGCATTTTGCAAGACGACTTCAGGGTCGTCATCAGCGTATATAGGTTGATCTGGCTGAGGCGGAGGGATTGTTGGAGGGTCGTGGGCCATCATGGGAGGTGGAGGAGGCTGTGGTGATTGTTGAGAGCCCGTCAATCTACGAAGGACTTCATCACGCACCAGTGCACATGTGCCGAGACTGGGTTCGATACCAACAACGCGTAAGACTTCCTCTTTGATCGCTCCTGGGCTTGTGTCTGGGGAAAGATTCATGAATCGGGGAATGCAATCGGCCAAGTATCCTATATCTTCGGCGGGATTTATTCCACCGTCACCATGGCGGCGTTGTCTTCGTATCAAAAGGCCATAACGCTTCTTGAAGCGATGAATCCAGCCGGGAGAGAATTCAGGAGGGTTTTCATCTTTGTATCGAGGTAGCTGGCTGAAAATAGTCTTTGCCTTTTCTCCCAACTCCTCATTAGTCGGCTGACGTCCTGAAGCCTGTACTTGTTGGTACCAGATGAGAACCAGCTTTTCTACATCAGGCCAGTTTCCATAGCGCAGGCGTGAACCAGATAATTGCGGGTTGTCACTATCTAGGCGCGAGTATTTTGGCGACAGCGAGTGTGAAACGGTAGATTGACTTATTTGCTGGCCGTACTGCGAGAAGAACCACTCGATACAGGCTTTATGCGAGGGACGTATAGGCTGACTATTAGCCCAACGACGCAGAGCTCGACGTTGATCAAGGGTCAGGGAATGCCTCTCCTTGGGAGAAGCGCCGACATGATCGCCAACGTGTTCGACAGACGAAACATCGTGGCCTACCTGAGCGACAGCAGCATCAACAGGAGAAAGGTCCGGGGCGGGAGCGGCAACAAGGGCCGGGTCGGTGGTAGCAGCCGACATGCCCAGGACGGCTATCTCCTTGAGGTGTGGGTTCTCGATTTTGGGGGTATTGGGGATGGAGAGGCTATCGTTGTATCCGAAGGACGTGCGCTTTGCGGGAGGTGGGATGTTTCGATTAAGGAGATGTTGATGGCTGTTTGGCGAAAGAATGTCGATGGCGGGGGCGGAGTAAAGCTTGGAACTGTGTCACGTGATATGCTCCAATGGATAACACGGCAGTACGTGCAGCGGTTGGAGGGACGATTCAACGTTGGAAAGCAAAATAACGACAGTAAAAAGGCATCTTTCTAATTATTATAGATTGCAGTTATATCACGGGGTGCTTTGGCTATTCTAACAACAACATGTCGCCAAGTTTTGCCTATTATGCAACATTTGAATTTCCCCAAGAATGATATGAACAAAACCTCGATATCTGCCTCCTCGATAACTTACTAGACTGAATCGCTAGTCTTTAATGTTTCCAGCAACTTTGATAGAAGCATGGGCATCAACCAGGATTAACGACATAAGCCTGCCGGGATATAGACATGGGGTTTCCTTTTTTCGGCGAAAATTTGCATGTTACATAATTGTTATAAAAAGAAGACGAAAAATTGGCTGCATATAATCATCATGCACAATTACTGCTCCTTTACAGAGTACTGTCACCAAAAGATTAAGCTCAAATTGCCAAGTCTTTTGTTAGTCCTATTGTAACCGAGCTTAGTATATGTATTATGAGCTGTTTTTCCTTTAGCTCAGGAGCTCAGATGTTTGTCAATAAAGAGCTCAGCCAACGGTTGAAGTCTTCCAGGTGCAGGTGGATATAGATGGGATGGATGGGAGGAAAGAATCCGGGCCGGTTTCGCACTGACATGACTCTGTGCACATTAAAATTGCAGCAAATGACCCATGAAGAACGAAGGAGGAGGCTTTAGTAGTTTCTCATTCCTGGTCCGTTGACTCCTTACCAGCATTAATAACCTCAAACTATCGTGAGATGTCGTTAAAGCTATCCCAAGAAGACTCGTCAGGTTCTCATCACGCAAACTAAATATACTGATTACATGACTAGCGGCTTTAGAGATGCCCGTCAACTTCCTCTTCAGGTATACCCGTATTTAGCTTGAACCATGTCGCCACTTGGCAGAGTTCCAGAACATATGCGTAGGGATTCGACCTGCATGGCGATCTGCCGACAGACTAACACGTTCCTTACCAGCAAACAGAGTTTATGATATTTCTGTTCCCATTACGACCGTTGTCATCCATCCTTTTTTTACTTTTCAACATATCAAAACGTTGACGTTGAATGAAACGGCGACTTTATACCGATTTGTGATATTAATTTCTTGTCGTTGCCACCGATACATCAATCACACCTGACTACCTATTTCTTTGTCTTCTTATCAACACGAATACCATAATCGCCCAATATGGCAATGGCCAGCGCCTTAGGGGAAAACGACGGTTCCCATTATAGAACACCCGGAACCGCCAGATCTTCAACGGCTGCTTCCACAACTTCCAGCTCTACCAGAATCGCCCTCTTCAATTCTCTCACACCATCCAGCACAGCTCTTGTTAGCGAGTGTGCCGATACACCTTACCGTCAATTACCGAAATCTCTCAAGATATCATGGCAATGGAACAAACTACGAACATTCTTCCTCGGCACTGAAGCCAGCTCCAAAATGTTTGCTGTAACAGAACACTCTGGATTATTTGGACGCACTTCTGGTGCGCCCTGCTTACTCTTGCATAACGGCCCTACCGGAAAAGACGAGATATTAGCAGCAGCTGGTGAGACACTGCGAGATGGTCTGTCTGACCCGGGTGTCCTCGAAAGTATCGTCAATGTCTCTGGGGCACCCGGAACAGACAACAGAGTCGCTACCGAGATTGTTCAGGCATTATATGACGACGAAGAACAATGCATCGTATTCCGATTTGCAATCGAGTCAAAACCAGAAGAGCCAGGACAAGACGGTATCTTCACAAGAGAAGAATTCGAATGGACCATGACACCGATACAAGCGGCAACAGACGCCAAATACTGCCACGAATTCAAGCTTTACCGTGTTGGAGATATCAAGGCGCCGCTCGAGTATCTCGCTATGGCTTCATGGAAGGAGGCAGCATGGAAGACCTGCAAAATTGACTTCTCGGACAAGGGACTTCAACAAAATTATGGCAATCGGTGGTCTCTTATGGTTGTCATGTCTGCATTGAGGATGTGGCAGCTTGGTCGGTCAGGACAAGCGTCACTGGAGTATGTATCAAATTGATTGATACTACTCGATTTTTCATTTGTAAAGTAGCGTTTGCTTTTTTGATAGAACAACACCAGGATGTAATAAAAGTAATAGACAGCGTGCATTCACTTCATTCCAACATGGCACCCAGATACTCGTCCTGTTTCGTTTCGACCTAGAAGCCGTGATATGACGAGTTGCATTCTTGAAGCCCCGAGGGAAAACACATGGCCTACGTCCGAAGAAAGAATGTCGCTGATCTTCAACATTGTGCGTGCCACATTATGTTCCAGTACTTCACATCACCTTGCAATTCTACACCCTCGAATCTTCCGACATGCAAAAGACACTACGTCTATACTTCCTGATTCTGATGACAAAATTGATGAGCGCCGAAGGGAGAACTGACAATACTTGAGAGTATTTACTCAATCATCCGAAGTCTCACTTCATCCAGGAGTGTCATACACGTAAATATGCGCACCGGCGATAGACGACAGAGGGCGAAATTTCTAGCAAAATGCGCCCAGAAAACGACGGCCCAAACTCAGTGCACTGTGGCCCTCAATGGCATGCCCTTGGCTTCGGATCACAACATGTAAACCAACAATAACAGACCGTCGCAAAGGTCAAGGGCGGAACCGAGATTGATGTGCTGGTCCTTCATCTCATAAAAATTCCCGCCTTCAGTTATTCTGGTCTCCAAAAGGCATTGTCAACTTGGCATGACGTGGAGTAAGCACGTAGATATAGACGCTCAACATCAAACTTCAGTCGGTCCCATCGATTCCATTGAATCGGGCTGTCGGGCGCATGTTCGAATTTCACAGTGAAGAGAATCGTTTTCAGTATCGTTATGCCACGATTGGCCAAACCGTCTTTTGTTGGTATCTGAATTCGACTGTCCGGCTCGATGGACAGCTTATGCTTCCATGACTTATAAACGTACACCGCATCCAAATAACCGCATAACCATCGTCCTCGATTAAACCGCTTAGTTCTTCTTGTCCTGCTGGTTGAGGAAGTCCCTGCCATCTTGTTAGTCCACAATATTCCAGGACGGTCGGGTGAATTCGCGCACTGGATGAAATCGGCCTCGTCGGAGCTGGAGGCGTTGATAGGGGGAGTAGCGGTAGCGGTGGGCTTAGCAGAGCTGCCAGAGGTGGCATACTTGACACCGGCGAAGAGGGTTCCCAACCAGGCCATGGCGAGCTATTGTTCATGTCAGTTTTAAAACAGGTTCAAGGATTGCGGCGGATGCAATTGCGGGAGTACGAACGTAGTGGCCGCCGACCTGCTTGCCGGCGATGGTGTAGTAAGCGATACCAGCCATTTTGAATTATAAGACAAGACCGGGAGGGACGAATTGGGTGATGGACAGAGGGCAATGGGTGGATGTTCAAAGTGTCGCGGTTGAGATACTTTGCCGAGCTCTCAAAATCAACTGGAGCTTGTGCCTGGAATTACAGGCCTAAAGGTACCGACCTTTCCTTGGGTGTGGCGGTTATTCCCCGGGTCTTTCACAAGATCGGGATCAATCGGATCTACGGAAGCAACGTCACTGACCCAGGATTATCTTATCAAACTTGCCTGCCTTACCTGCTGCAGCCTTTTGTGGATTAGGTATGACAGGTGGTCCAAAAAATAACCAGACACAGAAGTCTATTGACAAAATAATTTAGACTTGCTTAGGCATAAGCTCAGGTTAGACTATCCTAACCTTTATGAAACCCTTAGCTAAATCTTGCTTTCTTTTTTGACCCACCCACCTGGTAGGGTAGCGACGGGCCATCAAAATGGAAGCTTCTACTGCTTTGAGAGAAGACTTTTGTCTTCTTACTACTCCAACTCTTTTCAGTATTTGATTCAGCTTTTCGTGCAACATTCGAAATGTGGTGGGGAAAATCAGACCCCAAGCCGGAGGAGAAGAGCGAGGTTGCTCAGATCAAAGACAAGGTCGTTGAGAAGCTTCCTACGAAAGAACAGCTTCCTACGAAAGAGCAGCTTAACCACGGAATCCAAGATGCTGTGAATCAAACCGGCAAGAACGGAAATGTCTTCGATGACATAACAGAGGGCTAGTATGTAGCTGTTATGCGACTTTTTCAACACCAGTTAACCAAGTATAGCGGCCCCGATTCGACGGACACCAACCTTCGATATGCGGCCTATGCCACGCGAATCCGCACGATCCTTCTCTCTGCGCACCGATACGTCGCTTACACAAGTGAAATCGGTGAATCATTCAGGCCCGTGGCCCACCCTGGCCTGGTCCGGGGTGCCTACGCTGTCTCTTGGCTGTATCTTATCGGCGATGTCTCATACGAAGGTTACAAGTCATACTGGCATAACCAGCGAATCTTGAACCCCAAGTTGCAGCTCACCCCTCATCAAGAGAAGGTTACTGGCCTCCCGGCCGTTGAGACGAGAGCGATCGCACCTGGAACGGTGGCACCTTTGGAGGATTGGCGCACCGTCATGGTGCAGCGCGGAATTTTCCAAAGCATTGCGAGTATGGGGCTGCCTGCTTACACGATTCACACCGTCGTGAGATATTCAGGCCGCGCCATGAAGAACATGAAGAACAAGACTATTCGCACATGGGGGCCTGTCGGTCTCGGTCTTGCGGTGGTCCCCTTCCTCCCCGCTATGTTCGACGAACCAGTCGAGAATGCGGTTGAGTGGGCGTTCCACAAGGGATTCGAGACCTTTGGAGGAAAAGCTGCTGTTGGAAATGCGCCTATGACGGGTCGTGAAGACCTGTTGGCGAAGAGACCCAAGGAGAAGGAGCTCTAGTGGGTAACAGAGGAAATGTCCACTAGACTTCGGCTACAGAAATAACGTAGCCTAAATGATTGTCTAAGTCAGCATAAGGTGACCAAGTTATTTCGTCTCTTATGCTTTCAACGGTCAATCCTTCACCCTACGGGAGCTGTAATACGAGTATTTGTACGACCTGGCGTTCAGGGAAAGTTGAAGGCGCTCAACTCATTTTCCGGTATCTTCCATACCGAACACACTGTACTAGATAGATATGATCAACACTGAGTGCAGATATGCTTACAAAAAAGACCACAAACCCTCAACGTTACGATACTTGCACCACGTAAGTGAACCTGCTCGTGGGTAAGAAGTCCTATAGCCTCAATCAAAGGGCTACCAGATGACAGACTAATAGAATAATGGTCTAAAGGTTAGTGTATCGAAATAAAATGATCTAAGCTCTACTATAAACTATCATAAAGAAATAGTGAACTCCATGCTATCACAACTGATATACAGGGATATAACCCTGTGCATGCATCGTCAATGAGATGCGATGGTGGGGAGAACGGAAGACCCCGCGATTTACTCCTGGTCCCCTACAGGTGGCTATGCCGATGCGAATGATAATCAAGCCTCCCAATTTCGCTCTTGAAAGCTCGCCAATAATTCATAAGGACCACAGTCGCATCCGTGTGTGCTTTTTTGTGCCAGCGCATACTTATTTTCTTTTGCATTGAACGCTTGTACCACCCAACACTCGGTCGTATTTGCCAAGCTTGGTCATACGCGGACGGACACTTCTAGACATTTCCTCGCCGCCGCCTCCTGTCTCTGTCATCTGCCTACAAGCATCACACACTTGCGACAACACATCTGCCTACTTTCCACCGTTTCGCTCAGCGCTATAAATCATTAAAAATATTCATCATGGCGTCATCAAATACTCCAGAAGCTCAAGATACCAGCTACGTCGAGATGGACGACAAGAACGAGGCCACTCTGATTGGCAAGCATTGCGAATACGACTACTGCAATCAACTCGACTTCCTACCCTTTTTCTGCCAGTCCTGCCGAAAGACATTCTGTCTCGATCACCGATCCGAAACTTCACATGCATGCGCAAACCCTGGCGCTTGGGCGGAGCGAAAGCGACTTAGAGAGCTCTCGCAGCCATCTATCGGTCAAGGAAAGGTCCTACGGGACAAGGTGTCCCAGAAGCCTTGCTCATCGCCCGAATGCAAGACCACGATCGGAACATCTTTGACGCCTGGTGTACACTGTCAAACATGTAATCGAGATTACTGTTTAAAGCATCGTCTTAAGGAAGACCATGACTGCAGCAACTTGGTACCCATTGGAGCCCGACCTATGCAATTTGACGTCGGTCAGAAGACAAGATCAGCATTCGACAAACTACGCGCATGGGGTACAGCGAAGAAGGAACAAGCAGGTAGAGCGCTGCCAAAACCGAAACCAACATCAGCCTCCGCGCGAATTGCTGCAGTGAACAATCTCAAGAAGACAGCTAAAGGCGATGCCAAGACCCCTGTCGAAAAGAGGGTGTACGTGTACGTGGAAGCCGAGGCGGAGACAGCCAAGGCCAAGTTCCCCAAGGGGGAGTTCTTCTACAACAAGGATTGGGTTGTAGGCCGAGTGCTGGATGCCGCAGCACGAAGTCTACAAGTACAGAACATAAACAACCAAAGTTCTGACGAGAAAGACAAGCTACGTGTGTTTCATGTGGAGGGAGGCAGAATTTTGGAGTACAATGAGAAAGTTGGGACTGCGTTGCAGAGCGGAAATACTGTAGTTTTATTGCGTGGCGTTGGGCCAGCTACCCCAGACCTGATTGAAGCATGATTTGGGTTGTGTTTTCTAAATAAGCGATAGAGATGCATAGATGGCGTTGGGCAATTTTTGATACCAGAGAATTATGATATCAATTGTCTTTAATTAATTCAGGTTTCCAAGTGCTTTCGTTGTGTTCTCTTCATGCTATACCTTTCTGTTTCGTTTGCTTAAACATGAACAACGACGAACTATTAACCACGACTACCCTACATTACGTCCGACATGCGCATCGCTATTAGCTCGTCTCGAGCGCAAAGCTTGGTGCTTGATAAACGAATACTTGCTGAATTGGCTACATTTCGCATTGAGAACGAAGTTGGACTTTTAGTAACTGCTTTATATAAATGTATTGAATTGTTTGGTCGCTCAAGTTGACTTACAAGCCACATCCAGTTTAATTGAATCACGTGAACACGTGTTGCCTGGCGTTCATCTATGACGACGTACCCACTGCCTGCTCTCTTATTCAAGGAAACGATAATTAAACAAACATCGCATAATGCGACAATTGCATTTACGGTATCAGCATGCCTCCTCTTGTGCCGCGCAAACGTTTGCGTGAGTCGCCGCCACCTGGACAAGGTAGAGCATCAAAAGTGGCCAAAGACAAGTCCGATGCATCACGGCGCAAAGCAACTCTCTACGATGACTTAGACGCATCGGCTACGCCTAATTCGAATTCAATTCTTCATGGATTTGACAACGATGACGATGACGGAAGCTCTTTGACATCTTTGTCCGATGATGAGTTTGAGGATGTTGTACCGCCAAAGAAATCTGAAGGTGCCGAGGATGATTCTGGGGACGACGACGATATCGAATTCGAGGATGTTGAGGCACCAGTTGCGGCTTTGCCGGACGCCCCGGTAACTTCTGGTGACTTGGAGTTGACACTTACTCGAGATACACGAATCTCACTCACGAATACCTCCGACAGAAAAGGACCAACGAAGCGTGAAAAAAAGGTTCGACATGCCTCGCATTGCGTTCATGTTATGTTACTTCTTTGGCACAATGCTACTCGAAATTCATGGCTTTGCGACCCTGAAGTGCAGGCGACCATGATTTCTCACTTACCCCCGAGACTCTGGGACGAGGTGGACCGATGGAGGTGGAACAGTGGACTTGAAAAGAGGCCGACACCTAAAAAACCGCCAAATGCCAAAGTGAAAGGCAAAGGCAAAAAAACACCCGACAGGCGAGCACGCGACTGGGGCGCCGAGGCCGAGAGATTGGAAGAAGGGGCTGTTGACATGAGTCACGGAGACCCCCTATTTCGACTTATGAAGACACTGGCCGCTTGGTGGAAACAGCGATTTCGAATCACAGCACCGGGCCTAAGGAAATGGGGATACATGTCTCTTGAACGGTTGGATCGATTAACAAAGGCACAAAAAGCAGAGCCCCAAGAACCGGAGCAATTCGGCGAGAAGATCGAAGGCATAGAAGGGTTGAGACATTGCGCTCGCAACTGCCAGGGAAGTCGAGATGTAGGAGCCCAATTGTTCACCGCTTTACTTCGTGGATTGGGTTTGGAAGCACGAATGGTAGCGAATTTGCCCTGCCTAGGTTTCGGGTGGACTAAACTCGAGGAGGCCGAACCGGAGAAGACCGATAGTACCCAGACGAAATCGACACCAGATAAACAGACGAAGTCAGCTACGAAGAAGGAACCTAACAAGAAAGCAACACAAAATAAAAAGCCGGCACGGAAAGCGAAGGCGAAGCCCGAGATTGTGAGCGATTCGGATGGCTTAGAGCTTGAGTATAAGGATAGCGATGACGAATCGGTTGAAATGGAAATCACGCCGCGAAAGACAGCAACCAAGAAGTATGACGCGGATATGGACTTCCCACATTATTGGACAGAAGTTTTGTCACCAGTCACCAATAAGTTTCTGCCTGTTGACGCAATCGTCAAGAATGTGGTTGGAACCAATCGAGATTTGATCGAGTCCCTGGAACCACGTGGAGCGAAAGCTGACAAGGCGCGTCAAATAATGGCTTACATTATTGGCTATTCGCAAGATGGCACCGCCAAGGACGTCACAGTCAGGTATCTGAAGCGCAACACACTTCCTGGTCGTACAAAGGGAGTTAGGATGACACCAGTGAAGGTCCCGGTCTACAATCGACATGGGAAGATCAAGCGGTACGATCAGTTTGATTGGTTCAAGACTGCGATTTCTGGATATAGGCGAGGCAGCAAGAAACATCCTATGACCGAGATCGACGAGGCCGAAGAAGCGACGGACCTGACGCCTGCTAAACCAGAAAAGAAGGAGGTCAAGGAAGGCCAGGAGACTCTGCAATACTACAAACAGTCCAAGGAGTTTGTACTCGAGCGTCACTTGAAGCGCGAGGAGGCTCTTAACCCTGATGCGAAGCCTGCAAAGGTGTTCAAGAACAAGGTCAAGGGAGGCAAGGTGGAAGAAGAGGATGTGTTTCTACGCAGCGATGTTCTGAACGTCAAGAGTGCTGAAACTTGGCATAAGCAGGGGCGGGCGCCTAAAGCTGGGGAGCAGCCGTTGAAGAGGGTTCCGTATCGCGCGGCTACTCTGAATCGTCGACGAGAAATCATGGAAGCGGAGGCTGCAACTGGAGAGAAGGTTCTGCAGGGTCTTTACAGTTGGGAACAAACAGACTGGATCATTCCGCCACCGATCAAGGATGGAGTTATTCCCAAGAACGACTACGGGTATGAAGAAATATGTGTATCTGTCTCTACACTCACTAACTGTGTTATAGCAATATCGATTTGTTCGCCGAGCACATGTGTCCAAAGGGCGCTGTGCATGTACCTTTCCGCGGAGCAATGCGAGTTTGCAAAAAGCTTCAAATCGATTACGCCGAAGCTGTCGTGGACTTTGAGTTCGGTCACCGCATGGCCGTACCTGTCATCCAGGGTGTTGTCATCGCCGAGGAGAACCATGATATGGTTATGGTAGAACTCGAAAAGGACGAAGCAGAACGCGCACGGAAAGAAGATGAGAAGAGACGAAAGAAGGCCCTGGCCCAATGGCGTCGTTTCCTTATGGGAATGCGTATAGCGGAACGAATCAGACAGGAGTATGGAGAAATCACCGACGACATATCTGTGTTTGGGCATGCTAGGGACTCGGCCCTTTCGAAGAAGCCAGCGCCGGTGGAGGATGAGGATATGGCTGGTGGGTTTCTTCCAGATGGCTACGAAGAAGAGGAAGAGGAGAAAGAAGCGCCGGCGCATCATACTTCGAGTTTCTTCCCTGCGATTGATGAGGACGATGATGGTGATGATGGGCTTGTGATGGAGCACGACGGAGCCGAACAGAGAGCCATGATACCAATGGAAGTTGACGAAGAAGAAGAGCCCTCGAAGCCGGACGCTGAAGCAGGGCTGGACCCTGAACCACAACCCAAGTCAGAGTCTGAGATAGATGAAGCCCCTGAGCGAGAAGTACTACCAGAAGATGAAGATGAAGAACCCAAGCCAGAGCCAGAGACACCGTCCGAGGCAGAATCCGAACCACCACGCACAACCGCAAGATCAAGAAAACGAGCCCCAGCAAAACAAATCAAAAAGGAAAAGCAGCCACCTGTGCGCGCCACTCGACGATCAACAAGGAGTGGACGCAACATTGTATCATACGACGAGGATGTTGGAGGTAATGATGATGAAATAGGGGATTCGTATGCTGAATCTGAAGATGAGTAGAATTGGCTTGTGTACTTTAGAATTAATGTGATAGAATCAATGATACCTTTGGAACAACGGAACTTGTTTGTTTGTAAACTTGGTATCACTCTTGTACGGAGATATCGTCAGGGTGTCAGAAGAATCGCCCCCCAAAGCCTCAGAGATGAAATAGTTGATTCACTTTATGCTAGCTTAGACTAGCACTTAGGCTCCTTTATTATGGTAACTTCAGTTTTAGAAGACGGTTCTCCTATCACCCACCTGCTCCTCTATTGGTCTTACATAAAAATATACCTCTGAACCGCAATTCAAGGTATGAAAGGCCACCATCAACGCATAGTGTTCGTATTCCGCTCGTATATTGATCTGATCTATAGCTACCAACTAGTATGTGCTATGTAACTTGAGCAACGTCGAGCGCTATTCTTCAGTTGGGGGTATTGTTTCTATTCTGCTCTTGGTCACCAAGCATCAATGTAGATTTCTTTGCCAGGCAAGATGGTCCTAGGGATTTGGGTTAGGCATTGGGGGAAGGGGGCCTTGTTGCAAGTGCGGCTCAACTGGACCTGGCTGCAGAGCAACTGGTTGCGCCTGTCCTGGTGCCAGTAGGAGAGGCATAGGTCCGTTTGTAAAATTCCTAAACTTCTGCCACGCATTAAATATAGGCTGTTGAAAGTGGCCCTTCATGGCATCGAGTGCTTGCATCTGTCGTGCCTCTAGACCTTGTCCCAGTTGTTGGGTTCCCTGTGCCTGCTGCAGAGCTTGTTGAACCTGCTGATCAGCCTGGGGAGCCTGCTGCTGGGCTTGATCACGAGCCTGACGAGCTTGCAGACGAACTTGTTGAGCCTGCTCATGAGCCTGAAGAGCCTGTAGTCGGGCTTGCTGAGCCTGCTGTTGGGCTTGCAGACGAGCTTGAAAGGCTTGCTGCTCTGCTTGCTGAGCCTCTTGAGCCTCTTGAGCCTCTTGGACCTGTTGAGCCTGCTGAAGTTGTTGTAGTCGCTGTAGTCGTTGTTGCAGCCGCTCAACCTCTCGTGGTTGTTGGAACCACCTTCCCGCAGCATTCTCACCCAGCCACACCGGTTCTTCGTCATCATCTCTTAAGCCATTTGCCGGGACTTGTGGCAGCTGGCCATTATCGCGACGAGGGGGTCGCCCGTGTGGTCGCCCGTGTGGAATATGTCTCGCCGCAGCCCTCTCCAATCGACGATCCTCGTCTTTCTTGACATTTGAAGAGAAACTTAAATCAAGAAGCTCGGGCTCAAGACCTGGGTTCTCCTCTAGAACCTTCTGCTTGGTCTCCTCTTCAGCTTTTTCGACCTCCCTTACATGTCGCTCGGCGACATTGTCAAACAATGGACAATTGCCCGGTTTGCCCCCTCGTTCTGGTCGATCGAAATGATTGTAACCACAAGACTTGGAGCAAACGTAACATTGCACGTTGCGGCAGCCTGGTTTGGAACAAGTCATTTTGTTACACCCATCTTCTTTGATGAAAGGGGTGTTGCCTATAAAACCCATTAGCCACCGACATCCATTGCGATAAACGTTGCGATATGAAAACTCACACTTGTTGCAATTGCGGATAAGGGCTTGTGACATAGCCTCTTCCACTTGTCTCCTGACAACCAGGCCCTTGTCCCGTGCGTCCTCTTCAGCGGCCTCTTCGCATGTCTTTGGGAGATGTGTTGCCAGGTTGCAAACACGACAACTTGTAACCATGCAGTCGGGCTTTCGGCACTGGAACTCCTTATTAATAGCCACTGGTGGATACTCTTCAGCATAAGAGCAGAAAGGACAATGAGCAAGATCAGGTAACCCGGCCAGCCTAAGACACTCATCCTGCTCAATCCTATCGAGCGCAGAAGCCAGTGACGGAGGCAAGAACTTTCCCCGCTCTTTACGAGAAAAGCCAGCCTTGCATCCCTCTGTCGACATGCACTCTAGTTCATGCTTGGAAAGACCAACCTGGATCTCGGCGTTTCGAAGGGCGCATTGAATGCAAAAGAACTGGGAACGGGTCAGTAAGGATGAAGTGATTCTATAATCTGATCCATGACAATCAGAAAGTGGGAAAAGCGTTCCCCATCTGGTCCCTCGTCCATCAAGTGAAAGATTGAACCGACAAGCTTGTGGTGTACTTACGTGTATGTCACCGCCGTCGCAATGAACTAACCGATTCTCTGCAAAGTCGCCAAAGCAACACTCACACTCTTTAATTTCGCCTCGGGATCTCGCCTCGTCAAAGTTTTGCTGCTCTATCATCGCGTGCCGGCGGGCAACTCTGGCGGCCTTGAGCTCCTCCATCAACTCTGCCTCTCCTCGTTCCTTTTCCGAAGATCTATCAGCAGACCTTATGGATTCGTCAATGTTCGCTTCCTTATATTTTGGTGGCATATTTGAGGGTCGCTTCTTGTATGCCCAATTGAAAGAGATAGGTTCGCCTGCTCCCTCAATGATATCGTTGAGGGCAAGATACGTAGGGAAAAGAAGGAAGTTGTTTTTCGAAAGGACATGTTGAATGACCTTCATAGGGACAAACGGAAAATCTCCCGCAATCATGTGCTTCCTGTGTTGGAATTAACTTTTAGATGTGCCCTATAAAAATGCAGGCAAAGCTTCTGTTGGCAACGCCAGTCTGTTGCTCCCCAAACAAAAATACCTTGCATGGCGAGGGTAGCTTAGGTACTCATAGCCACGAACCACACCACAAACAGGGCGATGGCACAAGCCACAGAGACCCTTTGTAAGATGCGCCAAAGTATTGGGGGGTATGACTTACACAAAAAGAGGATCTTTGAAAGCCAGCCGCGGCTGTTCTCGATCTTTAGGGGCGTATAGGCGTTTGGCCTGCAGTACAGTCTCTGCAAGATCGTCATCTTGCTCGCTGTCATCGCGCTTTCGCTTGCCGAGGGCTTGGCTCGCTTGCTCTCGCTTTGGATACGTCTTCCCAGACTCTAGGAGGTCGATGATATGATTTATCACAGTCTGGGGAACAAATCCAAGTGGTTCGGCAATCGACGCGAGTGATTGTGGGCATATGTCTGGGAATAACGCTGTCACCTCCTGAGCACAAAGCTCTTGGGTATACTGATGATTCTCTTCGACATCGCTATCGTCAGAGGTCTCCATATCGGCCGCCACTTTGTGTCCTGGTAGTTGTTAGAAAAGAAAGGGAAGAAATTTTGTAAGGGGTGTAGATATGCTATTGTGTTTTATTGAGAAAGGCAAGAACGAAAGGGAAAGTGCTGGGGGCGGCCGCGGACCAGCTGCAGCCCCAAAGAAGTGTATTCATTGAAAGTCAAAGTGAATATGCAGTGCACTTGAATTGTCAATGCGACGATAGTTAGAGCAAGAGTTTGCGATCGGCTGTGACTTGCAACCTTTTTACTCACGCCAAGTGGCTTTCGCTAGGCTTTCGCTTATAGGAGTTGATTTCTTTTATGCTCAGTCTCCTGATAGAAGACCAATCTTCGATGCCAGACTGCATAGGCTCGAGATGCAAAGAGTAACTTCTTTGTAGCAGAAATGTTTCCCTGTTAACCATCCGCCCTGCCATCATGGATCAAACAGATGTCCCTCTCACCACGACTTGGTAAGGTCCAGTGGTAGAGCATAAGAGATGAAATAGTTTAAACCAGCATTTAGGCACCTTTGTTTTGACATTCTAAGCCTTGGGGGGATGATTCACATGTTACCCCCCTAAAAGGGCCTTTGAAATGGATGCGATGATCGAATGGAGAGGTGAAGTTGTTATAGAGACCCAATCACTTACCTGCTGTGACCGAATACGAAAGCGGCGCTGCCCTTGAGACCCAGAGAGCGCAACGGTCCGTAGATCTTGGTCTTGATTCGCTAAATGTATGATTGCCTTGAATTCAAAATACGAATGCCGACCACTGGTGAGTAAGGTTGAGTTCTGTTGGAGTGTTCGAAAGAAAGTATTGAATGATCGAGGGTGTTCGATGCGTAGTAGGTAGCCAGATGGATGTGAGGCTGGATGAGAAGGGCGTTGTTGAATTACACTTCTTTGATGGATAACTAGGCAGTTGGGTTGCCTCTTTTCAACCTCCGAATTCCCAAGCTTAGAGCATCGATATGATCGTAAGGCTGATAGAAGGTGATTCGGGATGAAAGTGCAGAGTGAGGACGAATGAAAGATAGATACGATGCAACCACGTGCTGCAATACTATGTCGTCAACTAGAAATAGTCGAAATAATTACTAGACTGTCGTATGATGCAGATATATCAAGATGCGGAGTCGTGAAATTGGGGAAATAATTAACTATATACCACCTTTGGCGGTTTTGAGTTTCGAACCAGGCATGGCATTTATACAAAAGATACCAACTCTCCGGGGATAACCTTGACTTGTTTCGGGCATCTACAGAACAAGTGTTTGGAAGGCAAATTGGGCTAAGGCGGGAGTTCCGCTGCTAATTTGTGGCTTAATGATTTAATGAATGCTATTGGGTTTGATAGCATCATATCAGATGAGGGGGCGTCAGTTGATCATCCATCACTATATTTCAACTGCATGGGAGTAGTAGTGTTGAGGGAACCAACAGAGACGTTTGTATACCTGGCTTGACCTGTCATGTCTAACCGGAATCAACATGCCGACATATGTATTGAAATATGTACGTATATGTATATGTATATGTAGACACTGCAGCTGTGTTGCAGGAACTATATACACCATGCATAGACAAGTGAGTATGAAAGTTAATATGGATTTGTTCTAGATGCATCTTCTACAAACAGCTTCAAGTTAATGCCCAATAGTATCACAAGTCAGGCTGTGTGTAACTAACAAACGGTCTATCATCCCGCTGCTTGTTCGCCTAACAGCCAATCATCCACCAGTCTTTGTCTCCAGGAGCGGCACGATATTAACTCTAAAAGGCTATCACAGCTTCTCAACAACGGATATCCGAATGTCCGTTCAATCCATGTGCTCCTAAGCCACTGACTGATGATTCCACATCGTGGAACCGACTATCTATTCCGTCCGAACCGCTCATGCCACTTCCCTTTCCCTGGTGCAGTTTTCGCCTTCTCGGGAAAAGTATCCAGTTCCACAGTCTCCTTGATAGTAGAAATGATGGAGATGCCCTCAGCGAACGGCTCGTCTTCAGTAGGCGACGTCATAGGCGAGAGAAGCATAAGTGCATTTGAAGTATTCTTTTGGCGGAGCGCATATGTCTTGTTGGGTGTTTTGATAACAGCAGAGGTATCATTAGACTCCATAGTAAGGCTGAACGAAGAAGTTAGTGCGGTGCTCATATATCATATCAAGATTGAATGTGACTTACACGGGGGCGTCTTCAGCCTCAAGAATGTTTTGTAGATCTGGGGGTAGTTCGATGAGGCGGTAATTGGTTGATGAGGGATTGTGTTGCACGGGCATACCGCGTGATTGGCTCGCCATGATGATGATAGTTTCTTGTGTAAAGAATTATGAGATGGAGGATTATGAACCAGATTAGAGGGAGGTTCAAGTTGGATGTTTATGAAACAATTCAGGTCCAGAATTCTGGGATGCGGCGCTAAATCCAACCGAGCGTGGGTCCACGTGAAGACGGACGGGAGTCTCAGTGAAACGAAACATTCGCAAAACCAACAATCTCTATCCAAGCTATCGCATTTCATGTATCACATAATATAACTATCCAAAACAGTACAAACTACAGGGAAGTCTAAGTTTAAGCGGAATCGGCTAAACAAGGATATATGTCGTTACCAAAGCCAAGGATCTGATTCCTCACTCAGCATGTAAGCATAACCTCAGTGATCAACAACACAGTCATGGACATCAGGAATGAGACTAGTGTAATACGAAACCGCGTACAACATGTGAGATTATAGCCTGAAGAAGGATTGTAGCCCCCGTATCTAAGTCATCTTCTAGCTATAAACATCCGTTACTCCCCTTCTCACTCTTCACATACATCGTCTCACTCATTCCAAAATGACACTTACCGAATCAAACAAACCTGAGACTGTCGACGTCGTGGTTGTCGGTGCCGGCCTCTCCGGTCTTCGCGCAGCAGTCAAGATCCATGAGGCCGGATACTCCGTCGTCGTTCTCGAAGCTGGTGAGAGAGTCGGAGGCAAGACTCTGAGCGTTGAGGCTTCGCACCTGGGAGGTAAAGTTGATCTCGGTGCTGCTTGGTTGAATGATACCAATCAGAGCGAGATGTATAAGCTCGCCAATGAATTTGGCTTTGATCTGATCAAACAGCGAGCCACCGGGTTTAATCTTCACGAGGAAACGGACGGCAAAGTTGTCAAGTTACCACACGGTATTCTGCCTCTACCCTCGGGTGCAGCTGAGGTTGTGGAAGAGTTCCTCGAGAAACTGAACAAATGGGTTGACGAGATCGATCCGGAGAACCCTTCTAGCCACCCTGAAGCGAAAATGTTGGACTCGTTGACTTTTGGCCAGCTGGGCTCCAAGTATCTTGGGCCTGAACTTGGCCCAGCAGTCGCTGATTCTGCTACAAGTGGTCTCCTAGGTGTAGGGCCGGATGAAGTCAGCGCGCTGTACATGGTGGACTATTTCCGCGCCGGTACAGGGTTGGATAATATGGCTTCTGACAAGAAGGATGGAGGACAGTATCTGCGCAACAGACAAGGTATGAAAGTCAACCCTATGGCCGATCGTTAGCTAATAGAGAATAGGAAACCAAACATTTTCGATCCGTTTGGCTGCCAAGCTGCCAAAGAAAGCTATAAGACTTCGCTGCCCTGTCAAAAAGATTAGACAAGGCTCGAATGGCGCCATCGTCGAGACAGCCGACCCGAGACATAAGTTCTGGGCAAAGAGGGTCGTTGTTTCAGTGCCGACATGTCTCTACTCAACCATCGCATTTGATCCACCCCTGCCACCAAGTAAGCAGACGCTGAGCGACAGCACTGCCTTGGGCTACTATTCCAAGTCTATCTTCGTCTTTGAGAAGCCATGGTGGCGTGAAGCCGGTCTAAGCGGCATCCTAGAGAGCGAGACTGGGCCTATTGTCTTCTCAAGAGACACATGCTCAGAAGAGGATGGGCAGTATAGCATCACTTGCTTTGTCGTCGGCGATAGAGGCAGGGAGTGGTCCAAGTGGTCATCCGCAGAGCGGAAGAGGATCGTCTCGAACCAGTTCAAGCGTATCTTTAGCGCGGTGGGCATCAAAGCGCCAGAACCCGTTAATATTATCGTTCAAGAATGGACCAAACAGCCTTTTATCTGGGGTGCGCCATCACCAGTCATGATGCCGGGAACCTTGACAGACGATAGTGGCAAAGCCTTGCGTGAAGCTTATGGGAGAGTTCACTTTGTAGGCACTGAGACATCGTTGGTCTGGAAAGGTTATATGGAAGGGGCTGTTCGATCTGGTGTTCGAGGTGCCGAGGAGGTGATCCAAGCCTTTGAGGAAGAGTAGTTAGTCTGTTATCTTTAGTGGGTTTGTCAATGACGATGACTTCATTCTGTTGTATTAATGATCCGATAAGAATAGCATCGCGTGAAATGGGAAATGAGTTGAGGGCATTTAAACATGCAATTTCTTGGCAATTATGGTCCAAAACCTGAAAGTCTGAGGTGCTACGGGAATAGCTGATCGCGTCAGTCGCGTCCACCAGTAAAAGTGCCGCAAATTGGGTGGGAACTGTAAGTTCAGCGGTCAATGCCTTGGAACCTAGGGAGCATCCGCTAGTCCCCGCCTAGGCAGTCCAGGATAGGGCATTGACTTTTTTTTTGCCCATGTTTGGCTTTTTGGCTTTGACCGCCGCTGTTGTTGGGCTGAAGTTTCTTGTTGCCAGGGCAAGGGTTACTGTAACCAAGCTTATTTTAGATCAAGCCCGCATCATGGAAAGTCCCTGCTTCAGCTGAGGATGTAGCTTCTTTCGGCGGTTGATCAGTGTTGATCTCGGGGTGTTTTGTTATTCTCTGTCACGTGCTTTTGTTGATCAACTGAACCACAACATGAACACCTCTATCAATGGATCTGTGTGTGACGCACGTACGATATGCAGTACACGATTACTACTGTAAATAATTAGTGGTTGGTAATGAGAGGAGAAGTGAAAGTGTGTTTACTTTCCATTCGAAACAGGTTAGACCCACCTTCTTTTTTCGCTTGAGTTCCCGCTCCCCGACATTGTCTCTCTCTGAGGTGTCTGGAACTGGGTCTGGGTCTTTTTGCTGGGTCCCTAGGCTGAGCTGGACTGGGCTTTGTTGACTCCCGACCGACTACGGATACGGGCCAAAGCTCAAACCTCCATCTCGCTCGTCTCGTCCTAATCCCAGCCCGAGATCGATCTCCAAAACAACGTCACTTTGTCAACCCCTCGATTCGATTGTCCGCCCGCATGCGCAAATCTGAGTATCCGTGACGAGGGAGGAGGCGACTCGTTAATATTTGGATTTACGGATTAAACTCTCGTCTCGTCTCATCGTCTACCCTCTAGGTTGGGCGCCGCTAAGCTACTGTACCGCTACTGTAGTCATTAATCGCTTCTCGTCGAATCGCTCTCCATCTGCGGCCCAACTTGGAGACCGCCCGACAAAATCGTCAACGTCAACACACCTTTTGTTTCGTACTGCACTGCATAGTACAGTACTGAATTGACCAGAAGCCACACCCTTCCTCCGACGCCATGGTTCGCGTTACCGAAGAGCTGGCGCTGTCGTCAGATAGTGTTACTCTCTACCACGCCGCCGATCCTCTACTCGGCCATCTGCCTCTGCTGCTATTCCACGGGCCCTCGACCACCGCAAACTATACCCTCAACAGCTCTCGAGTACAAGTCCATGTTTTTACGCCCGCCGGCTTCCAGAGCTTTCCCCGAATAACAATATCGCCCAATTCCCCATTTTACAGCGTAGTCCACCACCTACCCCGCGAGTTTCAGGGAGATGAGGTCTACCGCGCCCTCGCCTTCGGCCTCTTCAAATATTTTACAGAACTACCCGATTGCGTCAAAACATACCTTAAGAACCTATATCCTACACGAGGCCGACGTCCCGGTAGCGCACCTGCGCTGTTCAGTGAGCAACATGCCGCCGATATTGTTAAGGACATGGTCCCGAGCGACCACACGGCCGACATCATCGAGACACTGCAAGACGCTCTACAGACACAACATATCAGCCATGTAGATATGGACCTCGTCCTTCCACCGGGCGCTATCGTGCCTCTTCAGTCCGCCGATCTCGAAGAAGTGCCCGACGACGAAGATGATATCCTAGATCCGACATTGCGACAATATGGAGGATATACCTCTCTGATAAAGCTCTTTGGAGAGCCAGTATTCCTACCGACCAGCCGCCTACGAAGAGCACCATCGAAACCGACTGCGTTAAATCGGAGCAAATCTTTCCTCAAGGACCAGAAAATGGAACTGCGAATGAAACTCACAGAACTCGTGGAGACTGAGGAACGATATGTGGCTAAAGTGAGGGAGTTGGTGACAAATGTTGCGGCTGACTTCCGCGAGGGCGCTCAAGCGCGAGCACCTGGTAGCTTGAGTCCTTCTGAAGAAGAGTTGGAGAAACTCTTCCCAAGCTCAGCAGATGGTATTCTGCAGGTCAATTCTGCCTTTATGGAGGAATTGAGGAGGATTCTCGACGACACCGAAGAGGAGGCAATACGAGACATGGAGACGCCGACAATGAACTTTATGGGTTCAAAGATTGGCAGAACGAAAGATCCAAGCGGTGCTCTGGCTATCGCCAGATTATTCCTGGAGTGGTTCCCTAAATTCACGGCATGCTATCAGGATTACATTAAAGCTAGCCAGCACTTCCCTACGCTACTCAACTCCTTCCTCGATCAACAGTCGAGCTTCAGGCAGAGAGTGGCTCAAGCTGGAGAGCAGACGATCCGCTCTATTCTTATCGAGCCCGTGCAAAGGCTTCCCCGCTACAGTCTACTCATTGACCAAATCGTTGGATGTATTCCAATGACACACCCCGCTCTGCAGCCCATGCTGAAGGCGCGAGATATCATCACAAATATCTGCTCAATGGATGAGCCCTTGCCTGACAAGCCTCACGTTACCAATAGACTTCGAAATATGGTTGAGGCTTGGCCGTTGAATCTTGAACCACAAGGACGCCTCATTGCAACGGCTGACTTTACCGAATTGGCACCTCCCTTCCAGCCGTTGCTTAACCAGTCAGACAGATCCGGTATCTTTCTCCTCTTTTCAGACTGCGTGGTCATTCTCAAGAAGATGAGTGGTACCATGACAGGACGAGACCTTCTGCGTGAGATTGAGAAGCCCTCTGCAGCTGGACTTCTTATCTCGATGACAAATGCCGCAGGTGGCCCAGCCGCGTATGAGTTTGTTTTCACTGGATGGCATGACTTGGCCGAAGTCCGATTTACCGAAGCAGATGATGGCACACTGTTTTGGATGACTTCGACGGAAGAGATGAGAGGTGCTCACCCGGGCGAGCACAGAATCAGCAAAGCGGTTACATCGCGGTGTTTCCTTCTGCAAGAGATATACGAAGCAAGAGCCTCGAAATGGGGAGAAGATGTGGTCAAGGCGAGAGTCGAGGCTCGATTCTCAGAAAAGGAGCGAGAAGATCCCACCTGGACTTTACGGTCAGCACGTATGCCGGATAGCAACCTAGGACTACATGCAGCCATTTTCCAGGAGGGTGCCGACCAACTTATCGAGGGTCGCAAGGAGCCTGCCCCGATTCGAGTGGTTGTCGATCATGATAGGGGCACTAAAGGAGCGCCCGTGGGCCACTATGGCGTTGAGATCGTTGTCAACGTGACGACCAACGACATGAAGCGGGTATCTATGCTCACAGTTGGATTGAATGGGAGGCAGTTCCAGGATGATGTTGCACTGGAAGACTTCCTCCCTACGATGTCGCGACGAGGTGAGTTCCACAATCACAGATCTACTAACTCAGATGCTAATGAGCTATAGTGATACAACTTTTGAGTACGCAGCACAATGTTTCCAACATGCAACTCACAGCACCACTCGTCTCATACTACTCCAAGACACTCCATGGTCTCCTACTCAACACCCGAGCGGAGAAGACCAAATCATTCCTCGCTTCGTCCCCTGTGAAGCTCCTGTCCAGCTTCTGGGGCGGTAGCTCCGTTCATCTTTCAGACACCGCAAGCGTTAGCTCAAAACACAAGCAGGTACCTTCGATTCATCGAAACAACAGTCAGGCATCCGTTGTCAGCTCAATAAAGGGTGGCAAGGATGGCATATCTCAAGAGGAAACCCGTACCGAAAACCCATTGATGCGCTTGGAGCAGACATTCACTAGTTACGTTGCCGCTCTGCAGAACCGCAAAGGTCTTATTATTGGTCGGACCTTGCTGCAACGCTCAGTGGTTGACGAACTGACTGTTAACGAACTTTACAACAGGCTCATCGAGAGCCCTTACGACTTTGATGCGACCGCTGACCTAGGTACAGAGGTCATTTTTGTTGCTTTTGAAAAGTTTCTTCGAATCGCCTGGGCCGACCAAATAAGCCCAGTTATGTCGATGAAATCCATGGACACACTCCAAGCACGTGTTAACAAACGAGTGCCTGGCGACTTTGCAGATTTTGTTAACTTCTTGTTCGGCGATATGGCACCTCAAAATCGCCGTGCTTTCACTGCCCTCATCAAGCTTTTGGCCGATCTGCTGGACGGGTGCGGCAATGATGGCGACAGAGGAGCACTGACACTTGCCTTTGCGGAATTGCTCGTATATGACGGAACAGCCGCGAATTACATCAATCTACTCGATCGTCTCGTGGAAGACTGCGATCGAATCTTCGAAGAACCCAGCTTGAATCACAGCTTTGGACTGGATAGCTCAACTTATGAGTCAATTAACTCGGCCATCCGTGGCAAAGGATATACCCCCTCGTTGGCATCAAACACTTCCTCACTGCGCCGCAAGTTTGGATTCGATACCCTGTTACGACAGAACAGCAAAGACGATCGTTCATCAGTATGGCGACAACTCAGTAAGCACAGAAACCCCGCAACAGGCGAAGCAAACAGCTTATCCAAAGCGTCATTAGGCCGCTCCAGGTCTATCGATGACAACACAATTCCCAAAAAGTTGGCCCGGAGACCAGGTTCTAGGGATCGTCCACCCATAGCAGGGGCTTTTGACGAGATACAGAGACCAGGAAGCTCCCATAGGTTATTGGAAACAATAGGAGAGCCAGAAACGGAACGACCACCGCCAACACCACGGTCGCCCAAGAAGAAGCGTCGCAGCTCCTTATCCGATTTGAAGAACTTGATGGCAACGACTACACTCGATGATGGCGAAGAATCACCGCAGCCACTTCAAGAAGCGAATCAAACATCGGAGAAGCTCAACGCAACAAGCCCCAAGACAACGCCGTCTAGAATACCAGTTAGTCCCGGAGTAGCCCAAACGATGCGAGTGTCGAGACAGAAGGAGAATGTCTTGGATATGCTTCAACCTAGCCTCCTTGAACCAAGTCCTTTAGAGCCGTCCGATGAGACAGTTCGGCGCCCCGCACCACTGAAGATCCACAGGCATTCCAAGACACTATCATCAAGCAACATTCCGACATTGCGCCCTTACCGTTCTGCGCCACCAGGAGCTGAATCGCCACCTCGCCCGAACTCGAGCCCATCCAGGCGTGGAACCCAGAGGCTCCGCTTACAATCACCGCAAAAGCTTCGAGAACGACTCAACACAGAGAAGCAGGCCGTTGACGACGTGGATGCTGCTCTCAAATCTGAGCTTTCGAAAATTGGCGAAGAGATGGCACGTCTCAACGAGGCACAGTCTCCAGGATCAAACTCGGTTGATTTACGACAAGTGACTGCTGCCGTCCGAGAGTTGGAGGACCGAGTTCCTGCTGCAATTCACGATCTTCAAGAGAAACACACTGCGATCCAACGTGATATGGAAACCACGGTCAAGGCAGCTGAAGCCAAGGTCCGGGCCATTGATCAATTATACAAAGAGGCTGTGGCAGAGAACGAATTGCTATACGAAAAGTTCAACGGTGAACTTGGCAAGATCGTTAAAGCTCTCAAGGGCAAGGGCAAAGAAGAAAAGGAAGAACTTATGGTTCGGCTGCGCGATCAAAGCGATGAGACAGCAAGGATGAAGAAGGAGAACGCGCGACTCAAGCGCGAGATGGTTAGTCTACGCGCGGCGTTGAAGGGGACGACAGAGTAGGCGCTGTTGTCCTCTGGGAGGCTGTTTGGGCGTTTGAAAAGGATTCTGTTGGTAATGAGTCAAGGAATTGGTTATGCCGTGAAGGCCGGGCTGTACATAACGCGGCGGACTCTGGGCTTTGTCGGAGTAGGGAGCAGGGTCGTATGGCAAGGACTAATTCGGGTCTGGCAATTGGGACCAGGACAGTGGATTCATGTCATGTATACAAGATGAATTAGAGGTTATGAAATGTCATGATGACGATAATCTATGTTCTAAAATTGGGTATCATATGGGTATGGTGATTGTGATTGCGGATCGCTTTGCTCGATCCAGCACTCGAAGAAGAGAGGGCCTGCTTTAACGGCTCGAAGTGGTGTTGTGCTTTGTCCACCAAGAGATGACCCCTGGCTTAGAGAGGTGTCTGTTGGTGGTTGAAGATGTGGTTGGGAAGGAATCCAATCTTGTGAGTGCTGTACCAGTTAGCTGATATGTTTGAACGACCATACCTACACTTACACCTATCGGGGCGTTGGCTTCATCACGTAGCTCAACGGCAACCGTAAACGTGCTACCCTCAGGCAAAGGAGTCATCTTTTCAGCTTCATGCGAGACCCTTCTAAGAGCTCCCCTGAGAGCCTGGCTCACGTCCGTCCAATTTACACCACTCTGCTCATCAACACCTTCCACCAAAGCAGGGTTATAAGTCATCTGGTCTCTATCACCCCATCCGCCAGGGAAAGCCGCTACATCAAACACCCATCGCTCAAGCACGTCAAAAGTATGTGCAGCATGCATAACAACCGCTACCCGTTTCACCGTCCCCTTTCTTAGTTGTGCTGATAAGGCAGCGATAGCATCGTTTATCCACGTGCAGAGACCGGGATGGCGGGACTGGTGGACAGGGAGGTTGAGGGCGCGTGTGGTGAGGAAGGTTGTTGCAGGGTAAAGACCGCGGTGGTAGAGGAGAGTGTGGATGGTGAGGGTTAGAAAGGTTGTGAAGGAGGAGATGAGGTGGGAAGCTGCGGCGGGGGGGACTGCAAGGCCGTTATCCATGGTGAGTGAGGGTTGGTGGGAGGTGGTGATGGTGAAGAATTGGTGGTTTGGAGGACGTGGGGGACGCGTTGAGTGGAACGCGACATCACGTGATAGTGTCGTCATGAGACATGATGAGGTCCATCATCATGAAGATGCCTAACATCAGATGCTTGAGCAGAGTTATAGCTACCTACCTAGGTAGGTATACTAACACTATGACGCACTGTTGATACCTACTTATCATGGTGACAAAATATGGGAGACAGTAGTTCTCTTGCGCAGTATCATGACTTATATAAACTTACGGACACAGCACGAAGTTTAGCTGTAAAGGCGGCCTACAAAAGCTTATTGCATCATGCAAACTTACACCAGGTCTTAATTTTATCTTCAGAATGCGTAGGTGCTCTAGGCATCAGAGCTCAGCATTGGTCGGATCCAACTCTGCGTAACGGTTCTGCCCAATGCATGTAAGTAAGCAGTCACTGCCCCGCGAAGCAGAAGGCCTAAGATCCACATATAGGGCTGAGAGGCAACTATTTCATGACGCACCTTTCCCTTCCTCTTGACCTCGACCTCCATCTTTCTCCACTACCACTACCTAATAACTCCACTCATCAACAACAACATCTCATCATGTCAGAACCTCTCAGTGTTGCCGCCATTCTAGGCGGCATGGCAGATGCCCTTCCTACACATCCCCCAAACGACGATTCATCAGATCTTGCGTCCTCGTACGAAGTCATCGCTCTACTCAACCACTCTTACCTTTCCGCTCTTGGATTTAAGCTCCAGGGCTTCCACGAGGATAAGAAGCTTTGTAAGTTTACCTGTCCCCCACAGCATCATGGTTTAGCTAACGCCCGACCAACAGCTGAATGCGAGTCACTTGCTCCTCGCCTGCCGCCACAATGGAACGCGGGCTTCGGCTCTTACAGCTTTGTGTATTCACACAAACAGTCCGCCATGACTTTCAGTTTCCGCGTTGATCGTATGGGCAAGAAAGTTGAGGTTCGAGGATTAGCTGTGGGAGATGACAACATTCGTCGTTTTGAACGATCTATCAGCGAAGTTGTGGATTCTAAGAAACTCCCTATTCGCATCACCATGAATGATGACGGGGAAGACCGAAGCGATCTCGTTGATAAGCTTCGAGGCGTTTTCACATCAGAGCAAGCTATTGCTGGTACGTTATCTCTTGAACGACCCCTCTCGAAGCATTTACTGACTTAACCCAATAGATTTCCTCCATGACCTGAAGGTCAACATTGTTCAAAAGCTCATTCCCAGACTACAAAGTGAAGGATATGTAGAGACCGCCGAGGCAGAGGCCAACGCAGATTCAGAACGCCGAGCTCAAGAAGCACAGAACCCTAACCGCCCATTCCGTGGCGATCCTGTGCCAAACCCAAATATGCCTCCACCTCCAGCAAATCCACTTCCAGAGATGGCCCGACCTCGACCTCATCCCGTCGGCGATTTTCCTCCTCCAGGCTTTGAGGACGAGTATGAGATGAACAGACCACCAAGAAATGCACTTCGAATGCCGGGCGGGTCCCCTTTCAACATCGGGCACGACGACTTGAATCCTCCTGGTCTTGGTCCGAATGATCCCCTGCGTGGTTCGTTCATTGGCGGAGGATTGCCTCGACCTGGTGGTGGCTCAGGTATGCATCCCACCTTCGACGATCCGTTGTTTGGAGGTCAGGGGCCTGATGCACAGGGAGGGTATGATCCTCAGGCTCCGCCCGGCGCACGATGGGACCCAACTGGCCCTGCTGGCAACCCCAGATTCCCTGGACCTGGCGGGCGAGGCAATCACCCTTTCGGGGGAGGAGGTTTTGGCGGCGGTTTTGGCGGGCACATAATTTGAGTCAACTGTGCACCACGATTCTAGATAGGTAGGTAGTAATGGCTACCCTCACTAGGCGGTTAGAAGAATTATCCTCTAAGGCTTAGGTTGCTAAAATAAAGTAACCTAAGAGCGGGTCTAAGCTGGAGTAAAGTAACTAAAGTATTTCGTCTCTTATGCTTCTAGCAGGCCTCACCGGTAGCAAATCGAAGAATCACAATATTTAATTATCTACTACTTTTCCATTCCCGTGTGACTCTTCCACTGTGGTGTTTCTAATTCTATCTACATTTCGTTTCCATTCATAATATCATACCTACTGATACCCATTATATCAGCTTTGACAATCAAAGGTCTATCTTTAGCTCTTTAGCCTCCACGTCGCATAGAATCGCCCAAGGCCAGCAGACCGTCTCGGTGAGAACGTACCCGGGTTGAACGTCGGGATGAACGTTGCGCGGATGAACTAGGCATCTCGTGGGGTGCAGGTGCAGTTGCAGGGTTATTCTATTGTCCTGCTGAGTTGGCAACCTCGTTGAGCTTCGCCTTTTCTTCGTCTGTCAACATGTTATACCACTCCTGGAAGTTGGCAGTGTTCTCCTGGGCGCAGCGGATAAAGAACTCGGTGAGGTACTTTTGTGTCTCGTCATCGCGCTGTCGCTGTCCACCTTCCATGAAGGACATGAGATCATGCTTGGTGGTTCCCAGGCTCAGGTCGAGAGTATCATCGTCATCTTCCCAGCCCTCCTCGTCGTTCTCGTCCTCGAAGCTGGCGGTTGCCACAGCGGCAGCGGCCGCGTTTGCAGCAGCCTGTTGACCGGATGCGGAGAGAAGTTCCTCAATAAGGACCTTGACGATCTTAAGAGAGGCAGGAATGATGGTGTATCGGTCGGGATCTGGTGCCATGGCTGGTTGATTAGCGTCCTGAGCTTCAGTGAAATGAAGTGGTGGAGACATACTCTGCTTCGCACGCGAACGTGTCTTGATGAGACCGTCGTCGTTGCTTACGATCAGGTCACCCTTAACCTGAGTTTGTGCCAGACGAGAATCGTTGAGGGAGTAGAGCTTAGATAGGGCAATCACGCTACACACACTTGTCAGTAAGATTCGAGACATTGCTTCGTTTGACATACTTCTGGCGGATCTCATCGTATCCAGCAAAGTTAACAGAGTTTTCCAGCCACTTGGCCATGACGACCTGCAGGCCACTCTCGCCGTTGATCTGGATCTGACTCAAGAATTCGACCACCTCGCTGGCTCCAGAAAGAGTGAGACGGGCAAAGACAAGGATGAGTGACTGGATAAAAGCTGCAGCTTGTGCGGTAGCAAGTCGGTTGGCGACAGCTTGGAGGAGCTGGGGCAGAAAAGGACCAAGACGCTCGGAACCAGCCTTCTCAACAAGCTCGGCGGCCAAGCCACCAACCTCGGAAGCCGAGTTATCCTCAATAGAAGGACCTAGGAGACGGTCGATAATGTGCAGGCAAACCTCCAGACCAGAACGTCCGTTGGAATCTTCCCAAGCAAGAACCTGGTGATAATCGTGCTGAAGCATCCACTTTACAACCTCGGATCCAGGTCGCAGAACCTCGCCCTCGGTGGATTCCATGAGGAGACGGTTCACCTTGGGGAAAGTAGCTGCAACAAAGCCTGCAGGCAGAGGCTCGGGTCCGTTTTCGGCAAGAATAGCCAACAGTTCGATGGCGACCTAGGTAAGAATTGTCAGTATAAGAAAGACTCCGTCAGGTGGGTGTCAGAAGAATTGTCCTCTGAGACTTAGGCTCCAGAAATAAAGTAGCCTAATTACTAGCCTAAGCTTGCATAAGATGACCAAAATATTTCGTCTCTTATGCTCTCCGGGCTCATTCTTCTGACACCTTGAGGTCTGTGCAATTAATAAATAACTTACAGTAACCAGAGGGTTGTCCTCAGTGAGGTTAGCAACATCGAAGGCACCGGTCAAGGTAGGCAATAGCTTTCCACACAGGGCAGTGTAAGACGGGGGATCCGACAGAGCAGTAACAATATCCTCGAGACCCTCAGAAATCAGCATTGTTACTTGAAAGTTGCTGGCGCCAAGCTTGGCGAGCATGAAGAGGAGGTCGACGGACTGGACCTCGTCAGAGAGAGCGATGCGTGTGTTCAGGGTGATAGCAGCACGGAGAGACTCGGATAGGGTGACAAGAAGCTCGTCAGCATCTTCCATATCACTGGGGTCCTTGCCGTTCATGTAGTTCTGGATGGCATTGATGATAGGAATCTGCTTGTCATCAGAAACCTGGCCATGGTTGATGAGCCCCTCGAGGGCCTTGATGCAAGCGACTTGGACGACCTCTGATTCCTCCTGCGTAATTGAGGCAATCATACGATCCAACAGCTCAACGGGAGTTTGGTAGGCTCGGCAAAGCATACCGGCCACGAGGTAGCCTCGGGCTCGGAGCAGAGGCTCTTCAGCTCTGTTGATTGCGTAGTCGACCAGCACAAGATAGGCATGGGCAACTTCCTCGGGAATTGGCTTGTTCATGTCTTGGAAATCGCTAGCCAGCATGACAAAGAGGTAGAGCGCCGCCTCTTGGTGACGCCAGTCAGAGCCCTCGTTGCCGAAAAGTGGCTGTGTCTGTCCAAAGAGACCCTCTATGGTCTTTTGGTCGAACCACTCTCCCATCTTGATCAACAAGTCGCCGGCAGCAGTTCGTGCAGTGTAGTTAGCAGTCACGGAAGTCTCCTCGGCAAGGTACAGGGAGCAGTCAATATCCCACAGTTCCTCCTCTTCCCGGGTAACGCGAGAATAGCCAATAAGCATGGTCATGATCTCCTTCATCCAAGGAACCTGCGCTGCGGATTGATGGGCTTTAAGGTGGCCATCCAGCTCAGCCTGTACCGGTGGAGCCCTAAAGCACTGGTTCAGGAAATCTAGCTCCTCCAAAATGAGGAAGTCCAGCGTATAAGGAAGGTTGTCTGAGTCCTCGAGGCGGCCCTGGGCGTCCTGCAGGATGTACAACTGCTCGTGGGCGCCTTGAAGCTTGGAGAGCTCCTCCCACACTGCGCTGAAAAATACAGTGCTCTGGGAAACCAGCAGGTTAGGGAAAACGCGTCGGATTCTAATGAGAGTCTTGACAACTTGGAGCTTAAGTGCGATGATGTGGCTCCAGGAATCGGGCTGGACGCCATCTGCGAGGTTAGCCTCGGGGAGAGGGCTCTTCATAACAGTGACGAAGAAGGGGTTCCATTGTTGCAGGAGACCGTCAGCAAATGTGCGGACCTCCTTGACGTGGTCCTCCTTGATCATGTTGAGAAGATCGAAGCATCCTCGGAGAATGGAAATGGCGAGGGCTCGGTGCATGGGCTTTCGGTTCTCATTGAAAGTGACTTCGGCAAGGGCCTTGGCGATATCCGGGGCCATAGAGAAGAACTGATCCTCGCTCAAACTCTCCTCAATTATGTCGTTGAGTGTTCTCAAAGCGCCATGAAGCTGGGCGTCGGTGCCGTTTGGGACAACGGACAATAGCGAAGGAAGCAGGGTAGGCCACTCTCCGGGAAAGTCGTGGATGGCAATCTTTCCGACTGCGTAACTGGCGGAGATCTTTACTTTGCGATCCTCCTCGGGGCTCAGAACCAAGTCGAGCAGGACCTGCTTCAGCTGGCCCCTGGCCTGATCGGAGATAGGGATCTGAGGCTCATCGTCAAGCTCATCAGTGCTCCAGTTTTCCTCAATAAAGAGCCTCAGGTTGGTAAGAGCAGACTGTCGGATGTTTGTTTCAATCGAAGTATGGGCAGCGATGTTTGCGAGGGACAGAGGAAAGGCGGGATTCGTTCGGGCGCGCTTTAGCTCGATTTCGGCCTGTTGTCTAGGACCCTGGTCGGGCAGTTGGGTATTGGAGAGAAGCTGCACCAACTGGTCCTCCATGATTGCGGATCAAGGACTTTTGGTGTGTTTTGGGATTAGATGTGATGAAAAAGTTGAGGATGGCGGGGAGAAAGAAGCGGAATTGGTGACGATGGTGGGGGAGCCGCAGGGTGTCAGAAGAATTGAACGCTGGAAGCATAAGAGACGAAATAACTTGGTCACCTTAGGCCAGCTTAGGCTATTATTTAGTCTACTTTATTTCTGTATCCTAAATCTTAGCGGACATTTCTTCTGTTACCCACCTACCTAGGTAGGGGAGATAAACAAAAGAGTGGGCCTTCCTTATTGATGTTGAGAGCGATCTAGGTACTATCTAGAAGTCAAGGAAGGTACATCCGAGGTCCCTATGAAAGGTGATGCTTCAACTCGACACTTTACTCTTACCATAGTATTTACACAGAGGTGAACTAGAATTTACTTCTTGTGCTACGAGTTTACTCATGTGTTTCCAGTAATCCAAGTTCCCAGTTACTGGACAAATTCGCTAGCGGCTGGGCTCATGTATGCAGTGTTTTCTCGAATCGCGGGGCAGGATGGAAGGAAGGAAGGAGTTATGATCCATTCACGTGCTTTCCTTTTGTTTTTGTCTGGACCCCTTTTTTTCCTTCTTAGAACATTCGTCGCTGCCGAGCAATGACGCCAGCAGAGCCTCAGAATATTAAACGACCACTTGTTAAAGATGGTCATTTGTTCCTTCTTTTTTCTCCGTTGTTACGGGTAGGCCAAATATTACTATGACTTATCCAAACAACGAACCCTACTGGCTATGTCCACTACGGGGTAATTAGGTGCTTGGCTGTGATGGCCAACATCTGTGCTCAAGCTCAAGCTGCTTCTTCTTGTTCTGTTTCAATCAATTGATTCGGATTGAGCAGCTTCTTTTCACTCTCCCATTCAATAGATGCCCTGTATTAACTCTGGTAATAGTTTGCTACTTCTTCTGCGAGAGAAACCGTATACTCTGAAGACCTAAGGTCGTGAAAGAAGCAACCGACTTCAGAACCGCTTACCCTAAGCTTGGAAACAGGAGAACCGGAGATGACTTGTCTGAACGTAATGTCAGAAACAAACACGGGATGCTATGCTTGAGAATTACCCGCTGTATCGGATTATCGATTGTCGGTGTAGTTACTTTCGAGTGTCGTGCTGTTCGCTTCTAGGGTAAGAAAATAGGCTAGGAGTCCAAGCATCTATTTCCTCCGTTTCAAACAAAATTCGACAGACACAGCGAACGTCCCATTCTTAAGCAATGGAATACAACGGTTTAAGCTTACGGGTTCTAGATCAATTCACGGATATAATTCGGCATCTCCATCTCACCTCTCTTTTGCCGCGAAAACCCATCATCGTATGAGTCTTTGTTTATTATGACCCATCCGCAAAGTTGGGTTTGCGGGCCGATACGACAACACATATGACCAATCCGAAAACTTGTGAGTCTTTGAAATACACCGGTGGCAGTGAAGGCTTCAGTGCAGGTCCTTCGTGACAAATATGGGTGGGTTTTTCAAGTAATAGTTGCGCATCACGACCCATTGAAGTACATGTGAGACTCCAATGTAAAAAACTGCAAATGTTGCATCGACAGGCGGGGAGATGGGAACTCCCCAGTCGAGAGAAACAGAAACAGAAAGATTCTAGGCCAGCTCAAGACCCGAAAGTTTTGGTAGATCTGTTTCAGTGCCGTGATGTTCTCGGTGTTATTCGAGAATCGACGGATATACCGACATGAGACCTGCAGCCAGCTTGCGTTGTGTCAGTCGAGTAGTTGAGAGAAGTGGTTTTTATGACAGATTGGTGGACAATGCTTGAGATAGCATGTAGCATTCGGCATTTTTAGATGCGGAGGCATGATCGTTTCAGGAAAGTTGGCTGTCAAAAGCAACGGCCAAAACGGCGAACGAGTGTCTGAAGCCGAAAGCCATGGCGAGCCGCTGCTATGGGTCTAGGGGACCTCTCCCACTCCCACTTTCTCGCGCCGATACGATACGATGGATACATATGATTGATCCTGGATAGGATGCAACTCTAGATTGCGCAAGAGGGGAGGAAAAGAGATCAGGCGACGTATGCGTTGCTGTACGTAGATAGTTAGTTTCGGATAAAAACCGAATACATAGCAATGAATTGCCTAAGCTGTTGACAACGAGATAATATTTCAGTGACTACTTGATCTAAGATGAGGTTGTTGATAGACATGATAGGGCAGATAGCTCCTAGTCGGAGTGAATTTGGGTCTAAGCGAAAGGGTTGACTCGATGAGATCGAGTAACAGATTTATTCTGCAGAAGGCGACTAAGCCCAATTGAGTCGGAGGCGTAAGTACCGGTATCTTCAATCGCATCGCTGCGGTGATAAGGAAAAGATTCTGACCAATTGGGAGGTCTCGTTTATATCCGCCCGGGGTAATCGCCCCTCTTGTGGCATGGCTCAAGCCTTTGATAAGTGAAATGGAAGTAACCATCTGCAGGGCATTTCCAAGCCCAGCCGTACCTATGCGCATGCGTCCATTGCGACTGCCCCCAGGAACAACAGTAACCCAATTGTATCGCCATTCATTTTTCTTACAGGTGAGCAAAAAGGATTCTACTTTCTCTGGGTCATAATTACCTAAAAAAAGGAAAGCGACGTCGGGGAAACGTCTTACCGTCTACGTCAACGTGAGCCGAAAGTCGCTGTCGCAGCCACTCATAGGGTGATACCAAGCATTTGCTCCATGGATTTAGAGTCTCGCATGTGGGGGCACCCACTAAAAGAGGACCTGGGTCCCTTGTAACTCGACTCACCTCTCCGCAACGTGCTATTCTGTGCCGACAGAGGCGCATGTACCTACCCTTGGTGCCTTGGTAGACTGGAGGAGGATGTAGATGAATGAATCATGTCTAACTGAAGATACTTGGAATCTTTGAGGATGACGATGCTGTGAGTATGGGAGGGAAAGGTGAAGGGTAGACCACACAAAACAACATCTCAACTACCGGAGATGCAAAAGTGCTTATCCCTTCAGCTAAACCTACCACGGATAATGTAGCCACGGCAAACCCATCCTGGTACAGGTACGTCTTCCCAATGTACATACATAACAGTCGGCTAGTTATCTACAGTAGCAACGGTCGGGTCTGGGGATGACGATCATGCTGAGATAGTGGCTGACTGATAACCATATCCTGCATTCTGCCCAGACACAGACACTCCAAGGAGTGCATCCTAGACAAGACACCAGCTGTTGGTGGACCTTAGGCCTTCCTTCATACAGGAACCTGCACCTCGGACTTATATGGGGAAATGTCAATCATCAAACCATAAATACCAGCTCGCCCGTCACCCTCGACGACCGCGTTTTCCAACACAAGAACGCGGTGGAGAAGATCCAGTCGGTTCCCTCCTACTATTCTATCCTAATTAGTCCATCTACCTATTTCTATTACGATACTACTATCGCATCATCATCATATCCTCTTCTTTCACCTTGGATCTGATCCTAGTCCACGTTATTGTCACCTGCACGTCATAACCCCTCGTCCAAGGCTTTCGAGTAACGACACAGAGAGAGCCAATTGCTTCTTAAATCACCTCTAGATCTTATAACTTTTTGTTCATTCTTCATCGTTTCTATACACACATCGACATCATGGAGACCAGATCAAGATTCAAGGTCTTGTCCGACAAGATTAGCGTCCCAGCTGAGCCTGGCTTGACAAGCACACAGCTTATGGTACGAATGCCTTACACCAAGTTTTATAAGTCTCTACCCTGACTTGTATTGCGATGCGACCAACGATAACGGAATTATACTAATACTCTCATACAGCTTACGAACCATGATCTCGCACCCGTTGACAAGGAGCGCCGACAATGGGGTCCCTGGAACTTTGTCGGTTTCTGGATCGCCGATTCTTTCAACATCAACACTTGGATGATTTCTTCAGCCATGATTGTCAACGGACTTTCATGGTGGCAGGCATGGCTCTGTGTCTGGATTGGTTACAGTTTCACTGGTATTTTTGTCGCAATTAATGCGCGACCTGGTGCTGTCTACCACATCAGTTTCCCCGTTATCAACAGAAGCGCTTTTGGTATCTGGGGTGGACTGTGGCCTGTTCTGAACCGAGCTGCTATGGGTATGTCTCTATTCTCTCCAATTATGCGATGTATTGCTAACACTGAATAGCTTGTGTCTGGTACGGAGTTCAAGCTTACATTGGTGGAAACTGTGTCTATCTCATGATCCGATCTATCTGGAAGTCGTGGGAAAATGTCCCTAACACTTTCAGTGCGGATTCTGGCACAAGCACTCCTCACTTTGTTTCCTTCATCATTTTCTGGCTCTGCTCTCTTCCCGCTCTCTGGTTCCCTGTCCACAAGGTCCGACATCTCTTCACCGTCAAGGCCTACGTCGTTCCCGTTGCTGGAATCACTTTCCTCGCCTGGACGATCTCGCGTGCCGGTGGTATCGGTCCCATCATCAAGCAGGGTAACACTGTTCATGGCAGTGATTTGGCTTGGGAGATTGTCAAGGGCATCATGTCGTCGATCTCCAACTTTGCCACCCTCATCGTCAACGCCAGCGATTTCTCCCGATTTGCGCAAAAGCCCAAGGACGCTATCCTTCCTCAGATCATCACTATCCCTATGGGTTTCGCTGTCACTTCCTTCATCGGTATCATCGTTTCCTCCGCTTCGACTACATTGTATGACCGAGCTATCTGGAACCCTCTCGACTTGCTCGACGAGTTCATCAACGATGGAAGCTCTGCTGAGCGCTTCGGTGTCTTCTTCATTGCCTCGGCTTTCGCCCTAGCTCAGCTCGGAACCAACATCGCCGCCAACAGTGTTTCAGCCGGTAACGATTTGACTGCTCTTCTTCCTCGCTGGATCAACATTCGACGTGGAAGTTACATTTGCGCGTGTCTCGGTCTCGTGATCTGCCCCTGGCAACTTCTCAAGGACAGCAACGAGTTCACTACCTACCTTTCCGCCTACAGTGTATTCCTAAGCTCCATCGCTGGTGTCATGGTTTGCGACTACTACATTGTCCGTAAGGGATACATTGAGGTCAAGGAACTCTACGACGCTCGCAAGGAAGGTCCTTACTACTACACCGCTGGTTTCAACTGGCGCGGTTACGCTGCTTACATCTGCGGTATTATCATCAACGTTGTCGGTTTCGCCGATGCCGTCGGTGCAAAGAACGTCCCCGTCGGTGCCGTCCGCGTTTACCAGCTCAACTACTTCTGCGGTTTCGGTGTCTCCATGATCGTTTACTATCTTCTGTGCAGACTCTCACCAGTCCCTGCGACCAGCGACCGATGGATGGAAGTTGGCGAAGATGCTGATGAACTCCAAGCTGCATACGGCTCTAGAACTCCTTCTTACGACGAAGAGAATGCGACGGGAGCAGAGGTGCCAAAGGGTACTGATGAGACGAAACACTTCTGAGTTTAAAAATGGCATGGAGTTTTGTTTATGATGGATATTTGATGATGTAAAAATTTCTTTTCTTTTCGCTTGATATATACTGGATGCCGAGCTATTTGCCGGATGATGAATACATGAACACACCGTTCTTTGGATCTCTATACTTCTGTCTCCCTTTGCCTCTTACTGTGATGAATCTTGAGACGCATAGTCCTCTAGGCCAACTAACAAGTAGTGCCTTACTGAATCACTTCTTGCGATCGGCTCTGTTCTGTTGGCGCGAGACTTCTTCCACGAGCGGGCAAGCTTCTTAGATTTCAACGGATAGGTCTTCCTTCAAGCCCCGTTGGCTCAGTGGTAAAGCGTATCACTAGTAATGATAAGATCACTGGTTCGATTCCAGTACGGGGCAACTATCTCTTCGAACATCAATCATCTGGTGTTCCTCCCTTTTTGCGCATTCATCTAAACGAGTATCGCTGACGCGCATTATCTTTTGCGAGCTGTGTAACTCTGGGGCGGAACGGCACGAGCGCTTAAACGATTTAAGGTTAATGCAGCATGACGTCAACCCGAGCCCTTTGTGCATCCAAACTTCATGATCTCTTCGGCGAACGGTGAAACAGATCAGCAGCTGCTGACGAGTCTTTTTTGTTTCGTGCATGCGTAAGGCTGCATGTCATTTACGCGGTGAAGAGATCTGATACATAAGTTGCTGGTATTTTGCGGGGTAATTGCATACGACGTGAGAGGTTGCACCAGTGATTATCACATGAGATACTAGCATGATGCTTGTCTAGCCTTGTCTTAATATTGCCTACTTTGAAAAGAAGCGAACGCTATCTTTTGAGTCGTTCCTCCGAACGAACGAGAGGGTGCAGCACGGGAGTTCCCGTACTGCCACGTGCAAGTATTGAATTGGGCAACAACCACCCAAAAAGGAAAATCACCACAACACCAAAAGAAAGAACCATTGTAGCTGATACGTGTTGGTGAAGATACAGAGCACAAACAAGCAAAAGAAGAATATGTTGAATCACGTGCCCCGTACTGGAATCGAACCAGTGATCTTATCATTACTAGTGATACGCTTTACCACTGAGCCAACGGGGCTTATGAGGTGATTCCTCGCTTGTTGAAGGGTCGTCCGTAGTTTGAGTCTATATAGTCTCCAGGAAATTGGGAGGCCATCATGTTTTGCTTGTCTGTTAAGGGGAATCAGAGAGGAGCGTGTCGTGGATTTCTATAGTGTTTTTGGCGAACATGTATTGCGTCATATCTAACTCAATGCACTGGCCAACCAGTATTGCGATGATCGGGAATTACAAGGCACATGGTAGTAGACCTGGCAACCAACTTATCATGGATCTAAAGGTTCATTGACAACCTAGCTTGCATATTTATTTTCAGTATCAGGCATAAGATTATCTTGCTACTATTTGTGCATCCCAACTAATGGACGGATGTTAAAACCTATCACTCCCCTGAACGGTTGGGCACATATTTGGACTGTATGCAACAGCCAAGTTCCGAAGTTCGATAGAACTCGAATGAGCTTTTTCTGCTGGATAAAATCAAGAGTACGTACTTCAGCGGTGGAATCGGCATTTGAAGTTTTCTCTGAATCCTAGTCATGTGGGCTCTTCACCGTCCCCTCTTCGCACTGATATCGCGCTTTGAACCGGTGACTCTGCAAATTTGTTTAGTTGTTTCTTCTTGTTTTGCTCTCATACATTGAACGCCCAGTACGTTTGCTATAACTCTGGATTGAAGAAGAAAGGCATGCAACTCCAGAAGATCTTTATCAAGCAAAACAATGTATAAGTGATATTGAAGGCAGACCCACCCTTTCATTTACGGCTTCTTTTCAATGACTGTCGGTAAAGTTTGATTCGTAGATACTAGTTAGTATATGCAGCACAAGAAGAGTCAGTTGACATGAAAAATGTGTAGATGCGGTATTAATGACGCCGTTGGACATTTTGGGCATGATTTGTTATCTGTTGCCGGGCAGATATGCCGTCTGGACTTGTACTTTGAATTTTCACTTACACACGTTGACCTCTATATGCTGTCATTGGTAGTTCACGCATGTAGCAATCAACCAGTCGTTTGAACCCTTGTTTTTAGCTCAGTTTGAAGAAACCGAACAAGAACAGCAAGAGATCTTCGATAAATCGTAATGTTGATACCAGAATAAAGAAAAGCTAAATAGATACTTGAAACGGGGTTTCATGTCCGGGTTTGACGGACCACTGATTTATAACGGGAGAGTCCACTAAAGCAAGGCACATTTGGGGGACACCCCACCACTGCGGATCATTCTCCGGCCCGCCTTGACCAATACCCCGCCTGAGAAGGAATTTGTGGTCGCCAAAAAAATGACCGATATCGTCGCGACCATTTTAGAAAATTTTTCTAGAGGTTACACATTCTGATACAAGTCAAGAGCTTAGACTGAGTGTAGATACACTCGATTGTTCGATTCTTCAACCTCTCCACGACCTCGACGTGACACTTTATTCAACATGTGTGGTGTTTCGGCTATTTTGGTCAGTCTCGAGTTCCTTCTCTTTACAAAATATTGCCCCTCCCCCGCGCTCAGAAAAGAGACCCTTGCCCGTGCTCGGACTTGAGACGGAAGTGCCCTACCAAAAGAGCAACGAACAATGAAACATTATATTACATGCAAACACATGCTGACTGCGTATACAGCTGGGCGACCAGGAAGCCACTTCCGCCGCTATCGATTTGCACGAGTCTTTGTATTACCTCCAACATGTTAGTCACCGATCGCAAACAAATTACAGATCGAATCGCGAATATCGATCATAGGAGGAACCAATGCTGATAATTGGAATAGCGTGGACAAGATGCTGCAGGTATCGCTGTTTGCCAGGGAGGCGGAAGAGTCTCCCAATGTAAGGGCCTGGGAATGGCTAGCAAGGTCTTTGCTGATGGCAAACGCCTCGAGCATCTTCCCGGCTACATGGGTATGACATTGCGACACACAGATGATGCAAAAACTAACTTTACAAAGGTCTGGGTCACGTCCGCTACCCTACCATGGGAACCGCTTCTGCGTATGTGTTACAGAAAGCATGATGTGTGCACAACTAATAGTGACACAGCTCCGAGGCTCAGCCTTTCTACGTCAACGCGCCTTTCGGTATCTCCATGAGCGTCAACGGTAACCTCGTAAACACCGAATACCTTCGCAAGTTCCTCGACGAGGAAGCCCACCGACACGTCAACTCCGACTCCGACTCCGAACTCCTGTGCGTAATCGCAGCTCGCACTTACTCGAACGACGATAGCTGATATGTACCAATAGCCTCAACATCTTCGCCCACGGACTCCAGCAGCTCGGCAAGACTCGCGCCAACTCTGAAGACATCTTCACTGCCCTCAGCGATGTCTATGCTAAGTGCCAGGGTGCTTTCGCCTGCACTGCCATGATCGCTGGTTTCGGTATCCTCGCTTTCCGGTGAGTTGTGCCGATAGTTCACAACGACGTTCAGAGTCTAATTCTAAATAGTGACGCCAACGGTATTCGTCCTCTTGTCATTGGTTCTCGACCCTCCGACACTCTCCCCGGCGCCAAGGACTACATGTTCGCATCTGAGTCTGTCGTCTTGAAGCAGCTCGGTTTCGACGACATTATGGACATTCTTCCTGGCCAGGCCTGCTTCTTGCAAAAGGGCTGCCCTCCCAAGTTCCGCCAGATCATCAACGACAAGCCCTACACCCCCGATTGCTTCGAATTCGTCTACGTTGCTCGTCCTGATTCCACCATGGACGGTATCTCTGTCTACCGCAGCCGACAGAACATGGGAGAGAAGCTCGCCAAGAAGATTCGTGATGTTCTCGGAGAGAAGGGTGTTCAGGAGATTGATGCTGGTATGTTTCATCCACGCGTTCTTTTAAAATGAACTACGCTAATATGCCTTTTAGTTATCCCAGTGCCTGAGGTATGCTGAGTGACTGCATTTTTCAGTCCCGTATCACGAAACTAACTGCTCTTTAGACAAGTAATATCGCCGCTGCTACACTTGCCGAGAAGCTTGGCAAGCCATATGTCACTGCTCTCATCAAGAACCGATACGTCCAGCGAACATTCATTCTCCCCAACCAAGCTCTCAGAATGAAGAGCGTCCGCAGAAAGCTTTCACCCATCGACTCCGAATTCCGCGGAAAGAACCTGATCCTCGTGGACGACAGTGTCGTTCGTGGAAGTAAGCAAATCGTATTCCGTATCACAGTCTAATACTGACTTAAATACCAGCTACGTCACGACAAATTGTTCAAATGGCAAGGGAAGCTGGTGCTGTTAAGGTTATCTTCGTCTCAGCCTCTCCCGAGTGCATACACCCTCATATCGTACGTTTGCCCCAATTGTTGTCTTTGCGAATGATGCTAATAGTTTCTGAAGTATGGTATCGATCTTGCGGATCCAGTTGGTAGGCTTCTCTGATCCATTTCGAGTTGCTATGTTGCTAACAATCCATAGACCTTGTTGCTCACGGTCGAACAAACCAACAGATCGCCGACTATATTGGCGCCGACGAGGTCATCTTCCAGGACCTTGAAGGTAAGGACGGACTAAAGGCTGCTTGTATGGAGGCTGCCGAGACCACAAGCAAAGTCGAGGACTTTGAAGTCGGTGTCTTCTGTGGAAAATATGTCACAGAAGTTCCCGAAGGATACTTCGAGCACCTGAGCGATCTCCGAAACGGAAAGAAGAAGGCGAAGGCTGCTTTGAGAGAAATCAAGGCGGGTGGTGATGAGGGTGGAAACGTCGTCGTCAGCTCTGGACCTACAAACGGCCCGCCTGAGTCTGATGATCGTGAAGATATCAGGTGAGTCCCTATCAGTGATCTTCACTGTTTGCATATACTGACGTAGTGAACAGCATTCACAATGTGGCGAGCGAGCAGAACGCAACGTCATAAACGTGAACGGTGAGGCTGATAAGAACACCGGTGAAAAAAGATCGAATAGAAAGGCCGACAAAGAGAGGAACAAAAGAAGAACTAGACACCCGGGGCTGAAATATCAGCGACAGTCCGAAAAGCTATGATGAAAAAATAATGTAGCCTCCAGAGTTGTCAGCCAGCCAGAAAATGGGTATCAGGATAGAACACCGACGCTGGCTGGCAGCTCGGTGAGGCACCAACGATACTAGAGATGCCGCAAGGCAGAAATTAGAACGAGATATGAAAAGCCAGAATTTATGAGCGTTGCTTGAATTATTGCTGCTATCAGCCTCCTTGCATCAGTCGATCTTGTGCTCCGCTAGCTCAGGTTCGGAGTTGCCCTATGGCCCCAGATTGTGGACTCATGCCAGGTATTAAGGGACCGCCACGATGTTATGTTGAGTGGGTTAGGATGATATAACGGAATCCGCCGTGATAGTGATCAGAACAATGCGTTGTGTTGCACTATCGAATATCTAGTTCAAGTCTATGGCTTGTTTAAATCCCACTATAGGAAGCATACCCCCGCCGATTCATGCAATTTGACCCATTGGATGGATTACTGAGGGGAAACAAGTACGGTGAGCAAGGTGAAGAAATCTAAACTATCGTGAAGGTCCATCATGATAATTTCTTGGTGGAGTTGTTGAGAAGGTGGGAGGAGCCTCATGAGGAGACGCCAAGGTTTCTCCGATCAAACAGACCCAGACTAGCTCAAGAGGATCCTCCTAGAGGGGAACCGACATGCCAGACGAGGTAGTTGGAGATGGTTGGAGAGCATAAATATATGGATCTCTGTTAGGGCCAGACCGGTCACGCCAAGATGAATCCTTAGCAGCATGACTAAATGGCAATAACAGTGGGCAGTCCCTGGTCGTCTAAGTTAGTCAGATGCTAAGGCTACAAACAAAAGAAGGAGCCAGATCAAGACCAACAAATGCTACAGATATTTCAGTAGCAGTAGCGACCAGGTATGTCAAGGATGCATGCGGATCGTTAGTATAGTGTGTGCCATGGCGGTTCATAAGCTCCGTGGACGGTGGACTCCATCACGATCTCCAACGCATAGAAGAAAAGAAGAAAAAATGTATCAGGGTTCCCCTCACAATGGAAGGAAAAAACAAGGTCGTGGAAGAAAAGAAAAAGAAGAGCTGATTTCCGAATTGGGCGGTCGTGTCACCTCTGGCTGGACGGTCCCATCTGGACCCAGGGATGACAAGCTTTCTACCGACTATGGTGGAACTTCCATGATGCAGGTCCCGGAGGTTCGGCTGCACGATATGTCGTTTCCTTGCCCTTTCGGGGAGCGTTGGCATCGATTGGCTGGTAAACGTGGGGCTTTTGGCAAGAAGAGACTTGAACAAGAGGAAGAAAGAAAGACAGGGCAAGGTAAGGCGAGCATTGGATTCATTGGGGTATATGCTGTAATCTGATATGGGGTGACTTATACAATTACATACTATGCAAGATGCTGGATATTATTGTCGTCTTTGATTGGAACCGAGTCATGGGATCTGCTCTAGCACTATAGACTATACCCTGCTGGGCTGTATCGTACCTCTGTAGAGATCCTGGTCATCCAGTGCAGGGCATTACATTCACCCAGGCTCAGGCTGGGCTTCTAGACAAAATCTGACCTGGCCTGGTTCATTCATAGAAACTTCTATACCGAGGCGAGGCTCGATATGGGTTATGATCTATTTCGGCGATTGCGTGCTTCGCCTACTATACTCCCCAGCTGGATATCATTCTCCAGTTGCTTAGTAGACACAGTCAGTGGTAGTGAGACCGGCCCATTATGAGAAACGGTACCTACCGTCGCTCAATCTTCTAGTTTAGACTGAATTCAACTAATAGAGAGTGTCGCGCCTTCTCTTTCTCTTTACCCCTCCATTCTCTTCCCTCCCACCTTCCATTGTCTACTCACCTCACTGGGTTGCGCTTGCCTTACCTCACCAATAGTCTTAGTACCTACCATCCATCACACCTGTACCTTAAAGCTAAGGTACCTACCATACATTCCTACCATCCCTCCATTACATTACTTCTCTCTTCCGTCACAACCTTTTTTTATTCATCATCATCATCATTACCTACTCGTCTTACTTTTTATACCCCCGCCTTGCGCCCCGTACGTCGAGTACATTGACTCAAACCTCTTTGTCTCAGTGTCCATCATGAACCTTCTGTAACGACCCGCTCGTTACACCCAAACCGCTGTCTCGCCCACCCCAAGAGCTCGAGCACGACCTGGACCTAGTGAAATCCTAGGACAAAACACCAGCACAAGACCTGTCAAGCTGCTGTGTCAGCACCCGGCGCATGCCGCCAAGCAACACAAAACCGTGTCATAACTGCCGTCGCCGACGCCTGCGCTGCGACCGCTCATGGCCGACATGCCACAAATGTGCGGTTTCAGGGCAGGAATGCCTCGGGTATGGCAAGGTTTTTGTCTGGACCCAAGGCATTGACTCTCACGGCAATGTCAATCCGCCTCCAGGCCGCAGGCTTCCCGACGATACTGATTCCTCTGCCTCCGCATCACCTCCGGGACATCACCAACCGAGTCAAAATCATCATCATCATGACCGTCCGAGACCCCAGCCTCAACCCGATTATAGCGATCAGCACCCGTTGGCGCGCTTGGTTCAGCAAGCCCAGCAGGCCGCTCAAGAGGCAGAGGAGTTGAAGCAACACCAGCAACAGCCGACCCCACAGAGTGACGAATCTGCGGCCTCAAGCGATGCCAATATGCCGTGGCCTTCTCCAGGCGCACTTACAGATCCATTGTTCCAGGATCTTGACCGCACATCGCGATTCTACCTAGCGCATTGTAGGTCTTGGCTCTAGCCCTTACCTTAATCGATACTAATGCAAGTCCCAGTCTCCGAGAGCGTCTGCAAGGATCTCGTGGTCCGAGACACGCCTGAGAGCAATCCATTCCGAGAGCTGATACCCTTGACGCGGAAGCACCCGCTTCTTTTTCAGGTTCTTATTGCGACTTCAGCTATTCACTGGTCTAATGTCTTTCGCCGGGTTAACAAAATCCCCGATAACATTCCCAATCCTGGCGATTACCTCTCTGTGTTACGCTCAAAAGATCTCGTCACACACCAAGCGCTGATCGATGCCCTGACAGCTAAGCAAAAGGCCATGAGCCACCTCAGGGAGGTGCTTGATACCCTTGACCCGGCGGGTAGTGAGGTGGCACTGGCTGCTATGCACTTTTTTATCAAGTTTGATTTGATTGATTTGGACAAGTCGGACAATCAGAGCTGGAGGGCCCACCTTGAAGGCGCTACGAGCATAATGGCACTTCTTAACCCGGATAGTAACCCCGACGCATCTAGTAGAATGCTGCGGGACCGGGTCATTACTGACAGCTTCATGTAAGTTGAACGTCTTTGATATACGAAGTGGATACTGATTTTTTCAGCTATAACATTCTGGGCTCAACGTTGACCTCTGGCGGGCTCGCGGCCCGAGTGGCAAGGCAAGCTTTCCAGTTTCTACCTGTCATGAAACGGGTAGAACTGACGAGTTACTTATCTTGCCCCCCGGAGATCCTCAATATTATTCTCTCTGCGTCTGAGCTGTCGCATGAAGTGCCTTGGACAGACCAGTCATTGGGGGCGGCAGATAAGGCACTTGCATTGATCGACGAAGCCCTTGCTGTTGATATTGCAGCTTGGGCGGACTATCTACGGCAACATAATCTCACGCAAGACCTCAATAGTCGAGTGCGCTTAGCTGCAGCACACCGGTCGGCGGCATGCCTCTACATCCTCCAAGCGCTACCGCTAGTTCGGTCATTGCGACCTATTGATACCGATTTTCTGCTCCAAGACGTTTTGAGCAATTTAGCTCTCATTGATGAGAACGACCCATACTTCAAGGCCTCCTCGTGGCCAACGTTCGTTGCAGGGGCTGAGACACGAGACCCTGAAAGACGCACTTGGACCCTGTCGAGATTGTTGTCAATTTGGCAGATTTGTCCGTGGGGGTACCTGTTCACGGCAATTGAAATGCTCAAGGCAACATGGGCGATGCAAGATACACGCGGCACAGACAATGTCAACTGGCTACATGATTTACGTGGGATGGGATTTGAGAACTTGATCGTTTAAGATGATATGATACGATGCTTTGGTTACAGGGTGTTTTCGGTTCCAGTCCATATACGGATATACAATGTGGTGTATTTTTAGCGTCGGAGCAAAAGTTGACTCTTGTGTTTTGTCCTAGGGTTCATGAACGTTCGGTTGCAAGCTCGGAGTACGAAAGAAAGAATTAGCTAATGATTTAGAGGAACGCCGCGTGTTTTGGCCAGCTGTTCACAGTGTACTGCAATGCTAGTCTAGAGGATAGAGAGGTGTTGGGCGCCGGGATGGTTGACTTTGCAATTGCCGGTTCTAGACCCGTCGAATCTCACGATGGCTTCACCGAATTTAACAAGCTGCTTTTCTAGGTAGCCATGGGATTTATCAGCAGACCCCACTATGTATACTACCTGAATATGGATGATGATAGTTTTCCCTGTCACTTGACCTATTTTGTTCGTTCAACTTGACCTCAGCATTACCAAAGAGTCTCAGTCGACCCTGTCCTACGGCTTTGACCGAGGTCTGCAGTCAACCTCTGCTCTCTGCTCTCCGACCAGGATCTAGCATCTCAAGGGTCCTAGTCAACTCGTAGACCGGTGCTCCACTGGCTAGAAGAACTAGAGAACATGCGGCTTCGACAAAAGTGGTTTGAGCTTGAAATCTCGGCCGAGACACCTGACACATTTTGGCGTGTCCCTGCCGTCTTGCGCCTATCACATCATCTATCGTTCCGTGCCGTACAAACGTTCTCTCGCGGAATTGAGTGCGTCGCACACGTGTAGGACAAATCTCACTTTTTCTGTTAGATCAACGTTGCACTGCAGAAAGCCAAGGTTTCTCTTTTCTCCTCCATGCATGGTGATGAATATGATACCCCTCATTGTGTTTGAACTTGAGGCTTGGGATAAGTTGACAGAAATATAGAGCCATTTTCCACCAATGGCCTACCAGTTGGTTGACTCGCCATATCTGACATCCCTCAGGCATTTCTAATCCCAGGATACCTACACCGGTATGGATGCAGTCCCTTTGTATATGCAGTACATAGTACATTATCGCACGTAGATCTGAGGCCGGTTTACTTTGCACGGGCACATTTGATTGGATGCCAAGAGAGAGCAGAGGCTCAAAGGAGAAGGTCAATGGCCAAATATAGTGGGGTCAGATCTCCTACCCGTGTTGTTCCTTCCCTACCGTTGTGAATTATGTCTCAGAAATTCTCAACACCAAAAAGATGATCACCAAGATCATTTGAAGATAAATTCAAAAAGATAGGTCTCGGAGGGAGTCGAACCCTCGCTGGCGGAATCAGAATCCGCAGTCATAACCGTTAGACCACGAAACCATTGGGATTGAGCTGTGAAGCACTTTTGAAAATTGATCTTACGTAGGACTTGCAGTTCTCGGGCGTTGGCGACCTCACATCAGATTTTTGGGCATGACACAGTACATGGGCGTTCTTCTGCTCACGCTGATTCGAATGAGTACATGAAATACCCCCTTCAACATGATTGCGTGTTGCAAAGAAGGCAAGAGGTATTTGGTGGCTCTTAAAGCTTGATGTGAATTTGTGAACCAACAGCACAACACAACACAATGGCGGCGCCCAATATCCTCATGTAAGAACACTGTAGTAACCTGACGCGTATGTCAGTCTGCACTTATATTGAGAAGCGCGGGGAAAGTAATGCCAATATGTTGGCGGTTGGATGTTGGATGTTAGCGAACTTGACCGCCGAGAGCATCTCTTTGATACACCGACTGCGGACATTCCACCGCCTCCTCGTTGTACTGAAAATGCTCAGATTTAATGAAAGCCCATAGCCTCATCATTTCGTTATCTGACATATTATTCGCTGAGTGCAATGAAGGTGTGGGATGTGCACAGCTGTGTCATCGGGGAGATGAGAGATGGAGGTTCAGACATCTCATACATACTAGCTTAGCCCAGCCCAGCCCAGCCCAGCTTTTAGCCTATGAACTTATGCCACTCTAAAGCCTAGAAAACACAGTAGCTGTCGCCAAGAGTAGACAAGTTGCCAAACAGCAGTATAAGTGCAGATCTTATTTGTTTGTGGCCACTAGTCCAGTATCGTCTTATCTTGACGTTAGTGACGGAGTATGATGAACCATTGACGGACTGTTTCAAAATTCTTTCTCTTTCCAGCTGACTAGTGTCAAACAATGTCAGACAATGAGGGTTAACCTGTCCCCTGTTCAGAGAAAGGCTTCGTCAAGGACCAATCCTCATTCATTAACTTAGTCGAGACTATATACTGCGATGTGGTGTGTTGCAGACTGGCTTACACGGGTACATCGGCCGAACTAGATGCACTACAGCAAGACTGCAAGGCCTGGAAATAACTATGGATATATAAAAAAGTCCTGCGCATATCACCATATGCAGTCTCGTCTATCGCGTGACATTCTTCAAGGTACTGACCTACAGATAATCGCGGAAATTCAAAGTCAAGACATTCACTTGCGAGAGACTAAGTGCAGAGGATAAGTGCAGGGGATGGCCAGGCACGCAATGTTGGTCGATGGCGCACCAACGAGCCATGATTAAAATCATGAGCACCTCAAAGAGCCAATCTGGCAGAGGTTCAAGTGGATGGATGATATAACGACAAAAAGGGATCTCAAATACGGACAGATTGAAAATAGTCAGATTAAGAATGATCCACGCATACCTCGTGAATGATATACGCCAGCCATGCACCTTGGTCATGATGATCGTTAAGATAATACCCGAACCTAAGCGCCATTCCAAGAAGAAGATTGAACCATGGCCCAAGTTGAAGGGGTCCGAAAAATGAAAGTGAAAGGGAAGTGCCTGGCCTAGGTACAAGAACCTACAACTTTAGAGTTGCGGTTCCGATTTGGGGAGAGAGACAAAGAAAAGATCAAGTACCGTATAGGTCAAGAGAGTGTGACAAAGGGCCTACCAGCGACGGCTATTCTGATGTTAGCTGGGAATGTTGACAAATAGCATGCAGCTTACCTGTAGGCTGAGTCGAGCTTCGTCTGGCGACGCTTAGGCTTTAGACCAGACATTGAAGGCTTTCGCCTTGGGGACTCTTCAGGTGTCTTGGCCTTGGAATCCCGTCCTAGCAACTCAGCTTCCAAGGAATCCAATCCTGACGATGCAACCGACACCGAAGAGTCTCGTGAGGCTGGCGTTCGGCTTCGACTTCGACTACGGTTACGACCACGGCTGCGACTTCGGCTGCGACTGCGGTCTCTATCCCGATCTCGATGGTGTCGGTCTAATCGCCGATGGTCATCGATGTTACGATAATTTGTTGACCGATGCTCGGAGCTATCTCGACGTGATTTACGCCTCTTGGGCTCGTAGGTATCACGTAGACCCGAATGACCGTCGTGTGATCCTCTGCGATTCGTGTTGGAGGAGCTACGAGATCTTTGCCTTTTCAATGGTCGTTCAACAATATTATCGTCATCTGGGTGACCTCGTTTGGGGTGTTGTTCAAGGACCTCCCCACTTTCGGACCTTTCACTCCGAGCCTTTTCATCGATCCTTGGCGGGATCTCAGTGACAGAATCCCCGCTAGGAAGCTTGCCGTCCCGTACAAACGCGGGGTCGAATTCGACGTCTGGCCAATACGGTGTTTCGTGTATGGGTTTGACATATTCCTCGATATTGTCAGCTTTGACATACTCGGATTCGATGCATATAGCATCCCATTTTCTAGGAAGAAGCACCTCGTCATTATACTCTGCAGGCAATGGTTTGCCGACTTCATCTGGAGGATGATGGGGTTCTGGCTCTTTGAGGATGGCCTTCTTCTCCCATTCCAAATCGTCTTCGGTAGCCTTCTCGGATACTGTTTCTGTTTCTATTTCTGGTTTCTGTGAGGAATCAGGTATAGGACTTTCAACTTGAGCCTTCTTAGCTTCAGGTGTTCCTGAAGGTGTACTTGACTTTTGCTTGACAGGAGTACTGGATGGGACCTTTTCCTTTTCATCTTGCTTTGGGGTTGGTGGGGGTTTGGGAAGGTTGGGAGTCTTGGAGTCACGTCTATTATTGCCGTCTTGTGATTTCTGTTCTTGCCGGGGTTGGTGCTGGTTCTTCTTTTGTCGATTGTCGTGATTGCGATTGTGTCGGTCATTTTTGCGTTTGTTCCGATGATCACGAGAGTGATCCGTGAAGTCTCGACGACCTCGATTTGGCTGTCCATGCTGGTGAGGCTGTGGTGGTTTTGGAGGTAAAGGGGGCTTCGGTGGTAATGAAGCGGGCAAAGATAATGTTGAGGCAGGACTTTGACGTGGTACAGGTGGTGATCCAGATGACCGATTTTGCCATGATTTCGGTGGTGCCGGCGATGGAACAGGAGGTCGCGATGGCGGAGGGTGTCCATATGTAGGTGGTGCACTATGAGGAGGGAACGGGGGTGGATATGATGGCGGCGGAGCGTGCTGCCCGTATGGTGCTGAAGCAGGCGGAGGGTAATGAGGATAAGGAGGCTGATGAGGTTGATGAGGTTGGTGGCCGTAGGGAGGATGGTCTTGACGAGGCGGAGGAGGCCCATACGGACGTGAATAAGACGATGGTCCGGGAGGTTGAGGAGGTGGCGGGGGAGAGTTATAAGTGCCCGGTGGTCTTGGAGGAGGCGCTGGTAGACCTGGGGGAGGAGCACCGTAGGAAGGTGGAGGATAAGGATTAGAATATCCTGGAGGTGAGTATCCAGGTGTATAGCCAGGCGTTGGGCCGCCGTAAGGGGGATAATGAGGAGGATATGAAGGAGGTCCTCCTGGATAATGTGTAGGCGGAGGAGGACCATAGCCTGGGGGAGGACCGTATTGAGCCACTCCTGGTGCCGGCGCTTGTCCGGGCGCAGGTGCATACTTAGTGATAATAGGTCCTTTCGACTTCTTTGGACCGCCATGATGGTCCCTATTACCTCCCTGACTAGGAGTGTTCGAGTTCCTCCATGCAGCAAGACCGCTATCAACTTGTTAAAACCTGCAAGGCACCAAAGTCCCTGGCGAAACTGGGAAACGAAGAGTACTTACGCTGGTGTTTCTCTTGTAGGTTCTGGGCATGCGATAGTCCAATGGCCAGCAGCACCACAGTTGTAACATCGAGCCTCTTCTGGCCGAGGTTGGCCAGGAGCTGTATGAGGCATGACTGAATGAAGCGAAGCAAAGTGCTCAAACAGAAGCTTCAACGCAAACAGGACACTATCCTGAAGTGGAACAATGAAAGGACGGACAGATTATACAAGTCTGTCCGTGTATAAAACTGATGGGATGTCAAAGAACGATAATGACAACGGTCAGCTGGGTGCGATGCTCAAGCGCGGTCACAACCAAACCGAAACAAGTTTGAGCAAGCGGAATGAGGCTGGGATAAGTAACACTGTGATACGTTGCACAGCAGGGGCCTCAGCGCGACTGAGAGTCGATGAGAAGCGATGATATTGTGGAATAAGACAGCCGATAGCGATGCTTTTGGTGATGCTTCAGCCCAAGCTTGTCAGTGGCCAGCGCGCGGTCGCGACATGCGAAAAAGCCCCCTCCCTGAACCGACTCTGAGCTTATCAGAGAGGCTTCATTCAGGAACCATTGAGGGGGTGGGACAATGGGAGAGAGGTGAATATGTGATGAGAGAGAATCTCGTGAATAGAATTGGCGATGAGGCTCAAATTGATTCGAGGAAGGTACAGTACCTAAGGCAATCTGGATGCGATGCTGGTCATTGGTTGATGGCAATGCTGAGGTTGTCGCGTGCGCACGGACCACTTCTCCAGGAAGAAAGAGGAAGGCAACTTGAAAATGAATTAAACTTTGGCTATTCCCGACTGTAATTTGCATAATAAATACGCAATAAGGGTTCCCTTGGCATTCAGTAATGAAGTTTTATTGATAAACGAATCAACAATGTAGAATAATTCCCATTCTGTTAATTACATTGACAGGGCATATGATCGAGCTATTGCAGCAGTACAATATAGAACAGCTCCGGTAACTATTATTACAAATACTCCAAATTATTATTTAATTCGTGTAAGATCGGCTATACTGTTTAACTTTACTCAGTACAAGGTAAGTTCTGATATCTTGCACTGCTCTGTTGTTATGCCAGTATACACAGTAATCTGAATTATACGTCGTCCAGTCACAACGTGACAATATACCTCTAGGTTTATAATGGGCTTTTTTAAGTACATATCTCTAATACATAACCAAACTTTACGTATCAGATATCATAAAGGCTTAGACGAAACAACTACATCTAATCTCATTGTAACGAACATGGATGAGAGCTCACGGAGCTCTAGATCTAACTCAAGATGTAGCAAAGTGTGGGGAGTCGACCCGGGCCATTTTCCCGCCGAGGCACTGTCATTCAGCAACTACTAAGCAAACCGCCACTACGTAAAACATCCCACCGCCCAAAAAGCAGCTACCACCACCAACAGCATCACCACCAAGATGCTGCATATGTAATCACGACCACGAGTTCACGTACATAACATCCCTACTGCTGTAGCTTCGAAGCTTCTCACTCGCTCCATCTTCGACCGACTTCGCCCCGCATCCATGTGAATACAAGCTGTCTTGATCCCCGATCATGTTGGTACAACCCAAGAGCTCTTCTCTAGACATCATCCTTGCCAGGAGCCGCACTCGACGCCGACACCCTTAATGATACCGATCCTTTACTATACGCTTCTCAACCTTTACGAATACACTTGAATAGCGACATTCACATACCGCTCTTCTCACACACTCGGCATCTACAGTATCGACCTCCATATTCCACAATGCCTGGGCTACCTTGTAAGCGCCCTCCCGAACCGAAGAGGTCCCCAGGCTGACGTATCTTACCCAGCGTCCGTCGATCTCGACGAGTGCATTTCGCGCTTATACAACAAGGAGTTGCTTGCCGAATCAGTCATCGAGGCCGTCTGCGCCAAGACGAAAGAGCTTCTTATGCGCGAGTCCAACGTCGTCCACGTCCGCGCGCCCATCACTGTCGTTGGAGACATCCATGGACAGTTCTTCGACCTTATCGAGATTTTCCGCATCGGCGGCTACTGTCCCGACACCAACTATCTGTTCCTTGGTAACCGCCCACGAGCTCGAGATGAATAAAGGAGGACCTTTGCTGACTACGACGGGGTACAATAGGAGACTACGTTGATCGTGGCATGTTCAGTGTCGAGACAATATCGTTGCTGGTGTGCTTGAAACTACGATATCCTAATCGCGTGCATCTGATCCGCGGAAATCACGAGTCGCGCGGCGTTACGCAGTCGTATGGCTTCTATACAGAGTGTTCGCGCAAATATGGCAATGCCAATGTGTGGCACTACTTTACCGATATGTTTGACTTTTTGACTCTGAGCGTCGTTATCAACGATCAAATCTTCTGCGTCCACGGAGGTAAATACAGCTCAACTTTATTCTGGGAGACTATGTTGACATATGAACAGGCCTATCACCCTCTATCCATTCAATCGATCAAATTAAAATTATAGACCGCTTCCGGGAGATACCCCACGAGGGTCCAATGGCCGATCTCGTTTGGTCTGACCCGGACCCTGAGCGCGACGAATTTTCCCTATCACCCCGCGGCGCGGGGTATACTTTTGGAGCACAGGTTGTTAAGAAATTCCTGGCTGTCAACAATATGTCGCATATCCTACGCGCTCACCAGCTCTGCCAAGAAGGCTTCCAGGTTCTCTACGATGACCGTCTCAGCACTGTTTGGAGTGCGCCAAACTATTGTTACCGCTGTGGAAATATGGCCAGTGTGCTCGAAGTTAGCGACACTGGTGAACGTTTCTTCAACGTTTTCGCAGCCGCGCCAGAGAACGATGTACACAAGGACCTTCAACCAGGAAACGAAAAGTCTGCCGATGGCAATGCCCTGCCAGACTACTTCTTATAGACGAAATTATTCTCATACGTATACACACCGCTGCAGGGTTAATAGCTCGGGCTTAACGAAATTCACATCAAATATGATACCATGTCTTCAAAGCAGGCATTTACGGCTCGGGCCTGAGGAATAGAGTTGCATAGCATAGAACTTGATGTATATAGGCATTTTTCTTCTGCAGTATCGAAGCTCTAGATTTAGCCACAGGTACCGTCTCGCCGTTGACGAGCAGATGATAGGAAAACAGAGCAATACCTTTCTCCAACAGAGCAAGGTTTTCTTTTGACTGTATGTGGGGTTATTTCTTTTCTGTGTATGTTCTTCTCCAAATGTTCAGGTATCTCATTATCTCATGACTTGTGATATGTATTTTTGAGTTATGTCGTCGGTACGTGCTGTCAAGACGCCGGTATCTACCAGTCCTTGGCAATGTCGAAACTCCACTCAAACTCGAGATGCTTCTTCTTATCGTCGTCCACGAAGCTAGAGATGGCGTTGTAGTGACCACGGGCGAGCATGCCGCTGGGGGCCTCCTCCTCCTGGACTAAAAATGTGTCAATATGAGGTTCTGACTTGCAATTATGATGTAGAACTTACACTTCTTGATATAAGTGGGCTGCTTGTCGGTGCTGGGAGCGTAGCTGCCAATCATCTCAGAGTCCTTGGAGACTCGGATACCCTTTCGCTTGACAACCTGAACGTAGTGAAGACCGCTGAGAATCTCATGCTGGACCTTGAACTTGGCGCTCATGGTGAACTTGGCACCCTCCTTGATGTTGAAGGGCTTGTCCTTGAGGGTGGTCTCGCTTCCAGGGGTAGAGAGATCGATGGTGACGGGAGGACGACCGGGTGAGTCCATGGTCAAGGAGAGAATGATGCAGACTCGGGGGTCGTTGGGGTCAGAGATATCGGTACCGCCGCCGAGACCGAGGGACTCCTTGTATCGCTGGAGAGACTCATCGCCGGCATCTAGAGGAAATAATTGTTAGCATTTGTTGGGGACGCGGCAATCGGGTTGGTAAGGCGGTAAGCATGGGATGACAGCAGACTGAAACATAGCTGAATCACGGTCTATGTTCGCATGAGAGACATTGTTGTCGCAAAGCTAAAGCTGCAGAATCTCTGCGGCCCAAAACTCTTCCATGCAAAACAAAAGAGCTTGTCGGGCATCATCCCGTGTTTTGTTGACAGCTGGTGTTATAGCCCCGATGGTAGGTATTGCGCATATCGCAGAGCCTCAAACAACCCAAAGAAAGTTCACATACCCATCTGCTGGTACTCAGCCAGACTCTGCTTAGGCTGAGAGAGCTTGTAGCCCTGAGTCTCCTCGGGCATGGTATCGTCGTCGTGAGAAGCCATGGTGGGCGAGCGGGGCGATGCTGGTGGTGAAGAGGCGGGGTGATGAAGAAGCGGCCGTAGGGTGATGCTATCGAGAAGCTACCTAAGCAAGTAAATTGTCAGGTATACTGGAGTTGGGTAGTAGTAGTAAGAAAGAAGGGGAGAGAAAAGGAGGAGAGAGAAAGAAGGAAGCTTACTCGTTGGAACGCGGGTCAAGGTAAAGTAGAGGTGAGCTTTTGGTTGTGGTTCTGGTTCGGGGTCTGGGCTTAGAAGTGGAGGGGCTCGGGCTTCATTCGTAGGGGATTGGATTGTTGCGGTGACGATTTGAGGGGCTTCCCGTTTCCCGCAGGGCGGTGTTGCAAGTCTGTTACTGCTAAGCTACGGGCCTGCTACAGTGGAGACCCAGGATCCTTACGCAGAGCCTTCGATTGGACGATGACTGGAGATCGAGACGAATGGCTTGCTTGTTACTGAAGATTGTCAAGATATGGAGAATTCGTGCAGTAGTTAGGCCGTTAGTAGTTCAGTCTTCAGGGGTCCAAAAGTGAGACTGGACGGGGAACTTGAGACTTGATTTTGGCTGGTTATGGCGGTTCTGTCTTGGAGTGTTTGAGATTGGATGCGACGAGACGAGAAATTTATATCTTATCGTCTGCATTTATTAACTGTAGTAAATAGTCGGTGATGGCCTTGGCCTGATTTACTTTGTTGCCGTCTCACTGTCAGACCAAGGCCATGGGAGAACGTACGGTATGATGAACATCGTCGTCAAGTGGATTCAGAGCTATCCGCTAAGTGACATTGCATGGCTGGAGTTCCTCGATCTTGAAAGTTAATATCTGACACTACTGTGCAGTGATCATTCTCATCTGGTCCGTGTGAGCCGAATACGATATCTGAACTGAATAGTACGAGTGTCAAGGTGTCTCTGAATGAACGTAGATAGTCCAGGGTAGCCGTCGCTAAATCTCCATCCAACCTTTCAACACATATCAACAAAGGATCAGGATACTTGACCGTCAAGTATCAGAGATGGAATACTCTAGGCAACATGTACAAATGTGAGCTAAGCATTAGGCTGTACGTTCCCAATGGTATAGAAGCGTAGCGTACAGCGTCAGTTTGCTAAAAATAAATGAGCTGAAGGATGATCCAAACTCATCTATTATTAAGTAACTGAAACGTTGGACCTCTCAGAGCCTTTGTAGCTACCCAATAGCTCCAATACACTGACCGCCCAACAGATTCAAGACCCGATTAACAACAGACAATATCCCAAGCATTGGCATCGTGATTTCGGCGGGCTGCAAGTATGGAAGATCAACATGTGCGAGAATTGGTAACACTGTAGATATTCGCACGGTACATACCTCCAAGGATGCCCCCACCTCACTTCAGCTTCACTCTAGCTTCATCTAAACATCACAATACAGTTTCTGTAACTCAGCTTGCACCAGATCAGCTTCATTCTCATATTTACCTCTTTACTATCATGACCTAGCCAGCAAGGGCTGTTTCTGGTAATTCAAAAATTCAATTTACATTTTTCTTATGCCAACTACTGATATCTTTATATTATAGGCAGTTCATTTCCTCAGATACCATTTCATTTTCCAAAGATGACTGCCATTTGATCGCTTTATGCTAGTTTAGGCCAGACTTCGGGCAAGATACCTCAGCTCGCCTAAGGCTTAGAGTATGACTTTTCTAATACCCACCAGGTGGCCATTCCAAACATGACTGCGAGGTTGCCCGGGACAAGTTCTATGATCGTCAAATGACTTTCATGAACAAGAGCGAGATTCAGACCGGACACTAATACCCGGGCATTCTCATCGATGATCCAGAAGCCACTGAATTCAAGGCTGGCACTGGCTACACAAACGCAGCCACAGCACAGCCGTCTCCTTGGCCTTTCAACTGTACCGCGAAGCTACAATCCTAAACGCCAAGTGTGGAGGCGCAAGAGCAAGGCGTTAAAAACAACGTCAGATGGGACAGTATCTTGATCATCACCCCTGCCTCTTGCAAAAGAGTAACATCAGCCTCCTACTGTTGCAAGCTTCTGCAGCTGAACTGATAGTTCCCTGTCCCATTCGGCCTCCGTTGTCATCGTGGATCTTGTTTGAACTGCGCCAAGGGTTTGCTGACAACGCATACCGTATGGCAGTAATGCTACGACTATCATGGGTCGTGTAAAGTCGACTCTCACGGATTTTCGTATCGGCAGCTTCCTCAAATTACTCGAGGACCGCAACGAAGTCTACGAGTACGAGTCGAGCAACGCCAAGTCCAGGCCCAAGTGGGCTGAATGGTGTACCCGGTGCCTCGGACTGGGGTTTAAATACCAAGTTAACCTTGATTACCTTGAGATAAGGAGTGGTCGAGTGGGATCCTCCCTATGAACCTATAACTCTAAACTCCGTACCTACAAACTCTCTCTCCCCGCTCAACCACTCCTTATCTTTTTGTCATTTTTCACCTTCGAACCCCTCGCGGACCGTCACGAATTGATCCCGCCGTGTTCATCATGGCAGAAATTCACTATCATGAGAGCGACATCCTACATCATTGGCAACCTGTCTGGTGGTATTATCAGGAGGTACCTCTCTCCTTCTGGCATTGCTAGCGTTGGAATGCACTATCAGCAACACAACCACAGCCTGCACGGACGACCGACGAAGCTGTGGTTTATATACCAAAATGAACCTTACTTCCTCCAAGATGAGGCGTGGCCGAGTGGGATCCGATACCTAATATCCTAAGAATTCTTGACTCCGAACCTAAAACCCCTTTCTCCCCACTCAGCCGCGCCTCATCTTTTTGTCATTTTTCAACTTCGAACCCTTCACAGCTCAAGCAAATAGCGGACGGTGTTGCATTTTATGAGTCGCTTGCGAATGAAGGAGATATCGACAAGGCCCTTGCGAGCATCGACTCGCTCGAACAGCCTATTGCTGGTGAAAGGGACACTACTTCTGACGACCAACCGAAGAATCCAAATGCTGGACCTGCGATCAGCTTCAGCTGGGGTTTATATACCAAAATTAACCTGATGTCCTCTGAGATGAGGCGTGGTCGAGCGGGATTCTACCTATAACCTAAGAACTCTTACCTCCGAACCTAAAACCCCTTTCTCCCCGCTCAGCCGCGCCTCATCTTTTTGTCATTTTTTCCAATTCTAACCCCTCGCAACTAGGGCTTATATACTAAGTTAACCCTGATTCTCTTCAGATGAGGCGTGGCCGAGCGGGATTCTACCTATAATCCTAAGAACTCTTCTATCCGAACCTAAAACCCCTTTCTCCCCAATCAGCCACGCCTCATCTTTTTGTCATTTCTTTTCAACTTCGAACCCCTCGCAACCAGGGGTTATGTACCAAGCTGTCCTTGAGTAGCGACTTGGATGACCTCTGATGCCTCCTGCGTAATCGAGGCAATCATACGATCTAACAGCTCGACGGGAGTTCAGTAGGCCCAGTAAAGCATGCTAGTTACGAGGTAGCCTCGGGCTTGGAGCAGAGGCTCTTCAGCTCGGTTGATTGCGTAGTCAGCCAGCACCTTTAGATGAGGCGTGGCCGAACGGGATTCTACCTAAGATCACTTCGGGACCCCTCCGCTGAGGTATAAATACCAAGTTAACTCTTATTTCCTTCAGATAAGGCGTGGTCGAGTGGGATTATCCTACCTAATATCCTAAGAACTCTAAAACTCCGTACCTATAAACTCTCTCTCCCCGCTCGAACACGCCTTATCTTTTTGTCATTTTGCAAAATCGAACCAGAACACCTCCTGGGTAAGAGAGAGGTTGTCCTGAGACTTGGGGCACCATAACAAAGAAGTCGAAATGCTGATTCAAGATAGCATCAAATGCCTAGATTATTTCGTTTCCTAGGCTCTCAGCCCCCTACACCGGACCTGTCTACTGTCGCCTCTGCTGCCCTCATTGCAAGCGTACTAGTGGTTGTGGGATATGTAGTTTTATTAACATGCTCTCGACGAGTTGAACGAGTCTGCCTAGAGATCCAAGCGCTGCAACAGAGGCACTGTATCACGCTGTGCGAGCATTGGCTGCAAGAGTCTTGCAAGTATTGTGAAAGATAGTACTGGTATCATTGAAGTATCTATTTAGCCCTCGTAGAACCTTTACTAGACAGGCGTATCTAAACTTGCATAAAGCAACTAAACTCTTCTATCTCCTATACTCTCAGTTGTCAAACTTTCTAATAATCTGATCGGTAGTCTGACTTTAGGCGATACTGAATGGCACCATAATGCTCTAGGCGCTTGAACAGGCTGACTGTGCGCTGTGGGCCAAAGAATGACTTCCAATCCTTGCGGTTGAAGTCGTAGCGACAGGATCTACGATGAACTCGTTGGCAGGACCCTTGATTGACGGGCGACTTCTTCAAACGATGGGCCAGTTGGATTGTCTGGCTGTAATCACCTTGCACAGAGTAACATCTGCAGAGTGCTAGCCATTAGCTGACGATGAACAATGCGAAAGGCCTCTCCGTATCCCGCCATACAGGCTCGGTTGAGAGCGTGAGCGCATTGTTGCGAACTTACGCAAGGATGTCCAGTTAATGTCTGGTCCATCATCTCTTTGACGGAGTTCGATTGCGAGATTGAGAGCCTTGGTAGTAAGATGAACGTTCATGGGTTGATGTAGAAGATCTTCGACCACTTGATAGCTTGGTGCAGATATAATGCCGAAGAACTGGTCTCCGCAAGACGAAGGCTTCGTGTGATCTCGACACTGATTTGTTCCAAGTGCCCTGGAGAGTACTTGATAGTGGGCATAGGTCGGCCATCGTATCCAACCCCTGATGTATGCGTGAAAGGAGATGTCAGGCTTTGGGAACATGTCCTCAACGCCGTTTTCAAGTTGATGAAGTACCAGAGCATCGGTTGATAGTCAGTGTAGGTTGTTTTCCTCTGGCTCCTAGGGAGACTATGGACCCTTGATGACAACAGCTTTGAGAGTCTTGTCCCACAAACTTTCTGCAAGGCTATCGGCCAACACGGTCGCCTCAATGGCGCCATCTATGATGGAAACCGCCGGTTGTTTACCGTTGATAAACGTGTCGGTTGCTGAAAGGTTTGTCAGGGCACTTCACGTCGTCCATCACGAAGCTCTTATATAAGAGATTGACGTAGCCGTTCTTGCGTGTCTTGACAAGCATGTCCGCATAAGGATTGACGCATAGGTGTTCTCCAAGGTCTCCCACTAAGCCTCGTGGAAGCTGGTCTCGGGAGAGGGCTAGATGCGATTTGAAGTCTCGGAAGGAAGCCCTAGGCGTTCCGTGACAGCATCTGCAATGTCGCGCAAGGCTTCCGGAAAGTTTCGCGTTGTTGGAACAGTTGAGTCTTGCAGACGATGTCCTCTCTGGCAACATCAACTCAAGGCGTGCGGATTATCGGCATCTGTTGACCGATGTCCAAAGCAGAGTGGCTTCGTTGTCAGATGGGAAAGACGGAAAAGGCTCAACTGTGGTGGAAGAGTCAAGCTCTGACATTTCCATCTGCTCATGACGTAGAAGGAATGGCGGAGGTTTTCTCGTTGTTTCTCTCGCATTTGACAGCGAGTGACGACAGTTTCTTTGGAACAGTCCACTGAGTCGTTCCCACAGTTTCCCAAGGGGCTGACTGGTGTCGGCCGGTAGACTTGTCGTTGGAGCAAAGACCTGTGGTCAGTGCTGTCAACATTGACAGTATGGTGTTTGTCGAGCAGACTTTGCCGACAGATGGGAAGATCGCAGCAGGGTGTGCCTTGCATAGATGCCTGACGGAAAAGTGTAACTTCATGACCACTTCACGTAAGGGCCCGTTCAAGTTTAATACAAACGTGCAGGCCTTGGTAAAGACCTAGGTCCAGGTGGTGTATGGTTGTGTTCAATCCTGAAATGCCCTTTTTTCACGCGTTCAAGGATCCATTTGTAGCGCACGTCGATATGACGAGTTCGCGCTTGGTTTTTCATGTTGAGAACCTTCTTCCTGGCGTTCTGTGAGTCTATATATATAGTATTGGCGGCATGTTCTTTGTATGAGATCTGGGTAATCATGTCCAAGATCGACATGATAGATAGTGCAGTGTGAGTCAGGTTTTGCGAAGCCAGGAAGGATATGGTCGTTCATATCAACCAGGGAATGTACCTAACCAGTCTCTGAGAACTCTTGTCGATCCATGTTGAAGCTGTTGCCTTCAACCCCGCCAAGTTGGCTGATGCCATCCACGTCTAGGGCGATAGCTGGTACAGTGCCATGAGCGGTAGGCTCACTTGACTAGATGATAGGAGCTCCAGCAATAGGGGGTGCTTTCGGAAAGTGAGCCTAACAATGAAGTTTCAGTATACAAGATTGAAGTTTGATGAGATGTAGATATGGGTGTTTGAAGAATTGGTTTATGAAAACTTACACTAGCTAGGGAGTTGTGTATATCTTTGTACCATACATCCCCACTGCCACTGGAAGAATACAGCGCAAAGTTCGGCATCATTCCTAGTGGCATGCAAGATCGGGAATAAGTGACCACTCCTCAGCAACTCTCCAGTCTTAAGTCGTGCGCCGAGATACCTGCCAGCCTGGGGATAGGTTGGCGGACGAGCACATAGCCCGTCCCGTTGGGCTTGGCTGAACCGGCGGTTAAGCCTGTCGATGGCCCTGGATCTATGCAAGCCGACCTTCCGTGGAGGGAGTCACAGAATGACCTAAGACCCTTTCGCTTCTCGGACAGGTGCTGTATTTGACCAGGTACTTGACGGACTTGCCCTTGTCCTCGTGGAACGGTGGTATGATGAATGTGACCCGGTTGATACTGGACTAAACCTCTTGGAAGTAATCTGGATTGCTCTCAATGATAACAATCTTTGCTTCGGCTGACTCTTCCTCGAAATATGACTGAATCAGAGACCTTGGCACGATTCCTTCGTACTTGATGAAAATGTTCATCTGCATTCTCTTGGTCCGCAATGTTCATATAGTATAGGAGTTGAGGCTTCAGGGACAGTGTGAGATGGCATTGAAAGGATGGGGTGGAGGGAAGAAATGTAACTCACGAGGTGATAGACGAAAGGTGCAACAGCTGGTGTTGCCCACAGCCACTGAAATCCAACCACCTAGGTACATATCGCCAACACAGTTACGCACACATAAGGCTACTGTACCGCCAGCGAATGTTCGTATAAGGGCAATAGTATAATAGTATAGTATAGGAGTGATAGTATATATAGTATAGAATGAGGGTAAGAATGATGATGATGAAGAAGAAGAAGAAGAAGAAG